>JACEFZ010028010.1:5000-162500 GCA_014155875.1 Cepaea nemoralis
GTATTTCCGCTTGCTGTTACAAGCGGATATGTTCCACCTTTACTAATCCACTAGCTCTAATGTATAGGGCGTCGAGAATATCTGGTTGCATTCACTGGGGGAAATGCCACGTCTGTCGGTTCAAACAATCTTAGTGTCTTCACAAAACAAATCAGTGTAATGTATAACTAGGAAGCTCACGAAGGTAAAGATAACCACTGATGCAAATACTGGTTTCGACAGAAGTTTTTATCAACGAAAATAAAACAAACGAACAAACAAACAAGAATGCTTAGCTTGAAAACCAAGTTATCACAATCAAAAATAAGTATTCCACATGTTTCTTCGAATACCAGATACAAACCCATATAGAAAGGAGTGTTGAAAAACGAAATTAGAATGAAAAGGAAACGAAAAATGGGGGAAGAAAAAGGCAAATAAACAAACAAGAAACAAAGAATGAAGAATGTATAGATGTATACATATACATATATAAACACACATACACACACACACACACACACACAAATAAAGAACGTTTTGAGCAATAAGTCATCGTTCTTGAAAGTTAGAAAAAAGGGGGGAGGAGGGGGGGGCTGAGTGGTCTCGAGGTATGGTGTCCGCCTCGAGTGCTAGAGGTCCCGGGTGCTTTTTCACGTGGTCTCTGGGTAGTGATATCGGACGCCCGTGTGTATTGTTGCGCACGTAAAACATCCCTTGTCAGTTGGAAATCGAAAAGAGTAGCGCTGTCCGGGCAAAATTTTGAGTTAAAAATCTACCCAAAGTATTTCAGGATCCTCTCCGGTGCTACGGAGTTCGTGTACTGAGCTGAGATTCTCCGGACTCAGGCTTGAGTTAGAAGTATAATGGAGCACTTATGGGTTACACCCGTGTGCTGTGATGTTGATCCGTCGACTAAACTAAATTAAACTAAACTATAAAAAAAGAGTTCTTACATGTTACACAGAACCAATTATAACATACGTTGCGAATCCTGGACAATTCGTAAACAGACGAAAAAAATCCCTGGATGTCTTGGAGATGTGTTTTTATATAGAAGAATGCCAACATTAGTAAGCTGAACATCTTGAGGGAAGCTGAGTCGCAAAGACAACTAATCACAAACATGAGAGAGAGAGAGAGAGAGAGAGAGAGAGAGAGAGAGAGAGAGAGAGAGAGAGAGAGAGAGAGAGAGAGAGAGAGAGAGAGAGAGAGAGAGAGAGAGAGAGAGAGAGAGAGTCATCGCTATTTGGTCACATTATGCCAAAAAAAAAAAGCTGGAGCATGGTGTGACAACCGGAAAGATTTACGGAAAGAGAAACAGAGGAAGACAGCGTGAGAAGATTCCTGACAGTCTTGTGTCATGGCACGGAAGGGAATCAACGCACCAACTGATCCATGCCATCGGAGATGGCAATTTGTGGAGAGGCATGGCACTGTCACTGGATGATGGTATATGGGAGAATGCTAACTGCGTTGCGGAACCTATACACTTTGAAAAATTGCCTTTGTTGCTGTATAGACGTCTGCCGCATATTAACGGATATACGGTTGGCATTGTGTTGGTACCAACAACAACAACAACAAAAACAAAACAGATAGTCATACGTCACAAGTTACGAGTATTTTAGCGATACCATTGGTTCCTTGTAAATAGTTTAGATTGGAAAGAAGTTTTTATTTGGATATAAAAAAACGATGATTTATTTATTTTGATGTTGTTTGTAAATCGGTTTAAAATGTAAGAGTCTCGTAAACAACGCAGCGAGAGTTTAGTTATATATATATATATATATATATATATATATATATATATATATATATATATATATATATATATATATATATATATATGATTCAAAGGGCAAGACGGCGTTTACCTGCAAAGCGTTGTGGAACGTAATGAGCACGGCAAGGCACGCAGAGCGCCCTGGTCATCCACTGCACCTGTATTCGTCTCTAGTCGTCTCGACTTGTCTTGCCACTGGACTCAGATGGACTCAGGCGAGAGAGTGAGGTCGACGAATTGCGCAACTCTTCCTCACTTTAATCCAAGTCATCGCGCAAGTCATTCTTCATCCAACGTCATATATTCTTCTTCTTCTTCAGCATTCCGAGCCATTGAGGTTCTTTGCTGCAAATACAATCTGTCTCCATTCGTCTCTCTGGTGGACCTTCTCTTGCCAGTCGTTGATTCCAAGTGCTTGTAGGTCTGTATGTATATTATCTCTCCACCGCCTTCTTGGTCTACCTCGGGGTCTACGGTCATTTATTTCCTGAGTGTAAGCGAGTTTTGTTTCCCTATTATCTTCCATTCTTTCTATATGCCCCAGCCATTGTAGTCTATTAGCCTTCATGATACCAGTGATTAGCGGGGACTTAAACAAATCATAAATGTCTTTGTTACTTCTTCTTTTCCACTCTCCACTTTGTGTATCCCTAATGGGTCCAAAGATGCGTCTTAAAATTTTGTTCTCAAAGGTTTGTAACAAGGCTTCGTCTCCTTTCGTTGTACTCCAGGTTTCAGAGCCATACAGCACAACTGGTCTGATCAGTGTTTTGTATATTGTGATTTTGGTGTTACGAGATAGCGCCTTTGATTTTAGTAGATGTTGTAGTGCATAGTATATCTTATTTCCAGAGTTGATTCTAGTTTGTATTTCTTCCCTTATGATGTTGGAGCAGTTGAAGATTGTACCCAGGTATTTGTATGTTTCCGTTCTTTTAATGGTCATATTATCTATTTGTATGTGGCCAGAGTTTTTAGCCATTCCGTCTCTTGAAATTACCATATATTCTGTCTTATCTTGGTTGATAACCAGCCCCATCTGTTGGGCTTTTTCCTTTAAGTGAGTCAATATTTCTAATGTCTTTTGTTCACTTTGCCCTATAATATCTATATCATCTGCATAACCAAGCAGCTTGGATGTTCCTCCAATATCACATTCCTCCTTTACCTTCCTTACAACTTTCTCTAGAGCCAGATTGAAGAGTAGCGGCGATAGTGCATCACCCTGTTTCAAGCCAGATGTTATTTGGAAGGGGTCTGATTTCCTGCCTTTATATGTTACTATATTATAAGTATCTTCCATGCATAGTTTGGTCATGTTAATTAACTTCCTTGGTATTCCAAATTCCTGCATAACATTCCATAGACTATTCCTATGGACACTATCATAAGCCTTTTTAAAATCCACAAAAATGTTATGGAGATCTCTTTTATATTCCCAATGTTTCTCGGCTATTTGTCGTAAGATAAATATCTGATCTATTGTTGATCTGTTTTGTCTAAAACCCGCCTGGTAGTCACCTAATATGTCTTCTGAATATGGTTTTAGTCTATTTAGTAATACTGCGGATAGTATCTTATAGCTTGTGGACAGTAGTGATATTCCTCTATAATTTCCACATTGGAACTTGTCTCCTTTCTTAAAGATAGGTATCAATAATGACTCTTTCCAGTCATGGGGTAATTCTTCTGTCCTCCAGATTTTTATTATTAGTTCGTATAGCTTTAGATGTAATGCATGGCCACCTGCCTTTATAAATTCAGCAGCAATTCCATCAGTCCCAGTTGCCTTATTGTTTTTAAGTCGTGTGATTACATATAGGATTTCTTCAAATGTAGGTTCTTCAATTTGTGGTTCGCATGTTAGAACCTCTTCCTGTGGGAAAATGTTACTTGGAGCTTCACAATTTAGTAATTCAATAAAATATTCTTTCCATGTGTTGCACATTTCCTCATTGGTATTTATCATATTCCCATTTTTGTCTTTTAAACCATATGTGTTTTGTTGGTGCCCTCGTTTCATTGACTTCAGTACTTTAAAAAATTTCTGGATTCATTTTTCTGGTGATTAGTTTCCATATCTTTGATTATATTACTCATATATTCTCGCTTCTGCTGTCTGACTATTTTTGTAGCCTCTTTACATTCATTTCTATAATGCTCTTCCTTTTGGATGTTATTGATGTCATTTAACCATACATGTCTGGCATTCTTCTTCCTAGTGACTGCTTCTTCACATTTTTGATTGAACCATCTGTTCTTTCTATGCGTGGTTGACACACCGAGACATTCTTCTGCGGTAGATTGAATTGTATTCTTGATGTTCAACCAAGTTTGGTCAACGCTTTCCTCCAAAGGGTTTTGCAAAGTTTCAAGTTTACATTTTATTTCATCTGTAAATTTCTCTTTGACTGTAATGTCTTGTAGTTTTTCTCTGTTATATGTTGGGTGTAATCTTTGTAATTTAGTATAGAAAGCTCTCTTAAGTTTTATTTTAAATTTTGCTCCAACGAGGAAATGGTCACTGTGGCACTCAGCTCCTCTATAACTTCTGACTTGCTGTATGTTTGATGCATTTCTGTTGTTAATTAAAATGTGATCTATTTGATTATAGGTTCTCTTGTCACATGATTTCCAAGTTTGTTTGTGTATATCCTTTCTTTGTAGTCTGGTACTGCTAATCTGCAGTCCTTTGGCTTCTGCCAGGTTGATGATTCTCCATCCATTATCATTTGAAGTTGTATGTAGGCTTTCCATACCGGCCACTTTTTTATTAGTTTGCTCTCTACATATATATATGTGTGTGTGTTTGTGTGTGTGAGAGAGTATGTTGGTGTGTATGGGTATGTGATGTGGATGTGTATGGATATGAGTGTCAGTGCACATGAGCATGTATGTATGTATTTTGTCTGTCCATGTGCTGTGTGTGTAAGTGGGCGGGTAATTTGTCGATCACAGTCCGTTTGTCTGTCTCTCTGTGCATGTGTGTGTGTGTGTGTATTTGTGCATGTGTGTGTGTGTCTGTGAATGTATGTATATGTGGGTAGAATATACGACGAAATGATCGATACAGTTCGGATTAATATAGAGAAAGAACCAATAAATTCGCAATAGAAAAAGACATTGGCCAGGTAACCCAAGTGCAATCAGTACACTAGTGTACGGCAAATTGCACATTGAGACGTGTCGAGTGTCATCGTCTGCATCTGTTACTTCGGCAACACATTGACCCAGTTATTGGGAGATGCCAGATTGGGAATGTCCTGGTTTCCTGAAGACAGACAATGAGATATTGTGAAATATCTTGGTACCAGTGTTTCCTTTTTTTAACGTTCACTCTCTTTGAACTCAAGCGTAGACCTTACACGTGCTACTTATTCTAGTGCACTGGACTTATTTTCACCTTGATACGCTTGAGTATTATTTTTTTCAAATTTTCATTTTTTCTACATTGTGCTCATGTTTTCATGTTTTCATTCTTCTCATCCCGTTCTTATGCCTTAATGTAGACACTGGACGGCTTTCTCCGTGATTATATGTTGTGTTTTGTGTACGTATTTGTTTGCTGATGAAGTTTAGTCGTCGCAACGTCCTGTATTTTCGTAATTATGTTCTGAAAAGCTGCATTACTTTGTGTTATTTTATATTGTTTACAACAATTGTTGGACATTGTAGTAACACAGAGTGCAAAGAAAGGAATCTCATTGAATATCAAGAAAAAGGTAACAATGGTGATATCATAGAAAAAGGTAACACCTAAATTTGAAATAGAAATAGAAGAAAACAATTCTTAACAACGTAGAGAATTTTAAATATCCAGGAGCATTTAAAACGTTTACGTGAAAGGTACAAAAACGAGATTACGAACAGAACAAGGCAAGCAAAAGCTACATTTCAGAAAATGAAAAACATCTTATATAATAAGTCGCGATGACTGAATGTAAGAAAGAGAGTGATGAAGTGCTGTATAGAACCTGTTTTACTGTATGGCCGTGAATCTTGGAATGTAAATGAAAAACAGAAAAAAGTAAGAATTTTGAGGGAACAGAGATGTGGTTCCTGAGATGAATGTTGCGCATTCCTTGCACTCTCAGAGTAACTTATGACGATTGCCTGAATGAGGCTAATGAAACAATAACATTATATACAACAATAAGAAAGATGCAAACAGCTTCCTTTGGTCATGTGATGATAAGAGAGGCATTGGAGAACATCGTGACGACTGGAAAGATCGAGGGGAAGAGAGGCAGAGGCAGACTAAGAGAAATGATGCTATATGGATTGAGACGGTGGCATGGAGGAATATCATCAACAGAGTTGATCCATAACACCTAGGACCGAGATCTGTGGAAAGACATGAACGCCCATGCTAGCAGGCAGGGCACTTGATGATGATGACTAAATAAGTTAAATAACCCGTATTCATCTTCGTGCTTCTCGACCCGTCCAGAATTCTTCCATATTCGCTGATTGGACATCAGTCAACCTATCGACTGTGTCCATCTGGTCATTAACTTGTCGTGATTACCTGAATTGTACTCACCTCATGATTCTTGAGGTCATGAAAGAGTTCAAGGTCAAGACAACATTTTTGACAATAGCTCATGACAGGTTCATGTTACTCCACTGAAACTTTCTGAACCCAAAACTCTCTGACCATATTATTGAATGCCTATAAACGATTGACGCTCCTTGAATAAATTCAGTTGAAAATTCAATGCTCAAATATGGCTCATCTCACTACAGAACAACGACTCATCGTCATTCGACGTTTACGGGCTTGGCAGTCACAAAGTGTAGTAGCCAGAGAATTTAATGTAGTTAGAAGCACCATTAGTCGCCTTTGGAGGCGATTTCAAGAATCTGGCTCAGTGGCAGACCGGCCGCGCAGTAGAAGACCCAGAATCACAACTGCTGCCGAAGACAGCTTCATACGGCTGCGTCACCTTAGGAATCGATTTGCATATACGTCCTCCACAGTACAGTAAATGCCAGGAGCTCGTCAAATTTCAGATCAAACTGTCAGGAACCGGCTGCACGACGCTGATCTTTGAGCTAGAAGACCCTACAGAAGTCCTGTTCTTACGGACCGGTATCGCCAGAACCAACTGCAGTGGGCGAATCAGCATCGTCAGTAAAATGTTGGTACAAGTTTGCAATTAAAACTGCAATAATGTTGCGTTTCTTTGCTTTTTTTTAACAGTATAGTTTGAATGCACTGACGAATATGTGGCACTTCTTTCTTACACACAATGAGACGACGAACGCAGCCGTCGAAAGCTTGTCCGGCCGCTTTCATGACATCATCTGCGGCGCTCCTTATCCACTACCTTAACGCACACGTTTTTCTTCTTCTTGTTACACAGTATTATAAGAATTCAGAACTGGAGTTTAGAAAAAGAAAACCTGAATGGTGCATTGAACCAGTGTTTACATAAGGCTGAGATTCATGGAAACTTAGTAAACAAGCAAAGTAAATCCCTAGAAGCCTCAGAGATGTAATTTTTCAGAGGTGCTGACAATTCCTTGGACAGCCAAAATGAGTAATCTACACATTTTTAAAGAGACTAAGATACAAAGACAATTTATTACATCAGAAAAAGGTAGTCATTATTTTGTGGCCATATTATAACAAGACCAACAACAATAACAACAAAAACAGGATATGTTGCGACAACTGGACAGATTTGTGGAAAGAGAGCTAAAGGAAGGAGAGCATATATTCTTGAAAGATTCACGGCACAAAATTGTGTTAGCGTACAAACTGATACTTGCTGTTTGACATCGCATGAGGTGGAGAAACATGATCGCCCACGTCAGCCGGCAAAGTACACAATATTTATGACACACACTATTAACAAGCTTTCTCCACATATGACATGTACGGCGCCAGAATCTTTTCCTCATCTTTATAATTCGCTGGAATTTATAAGTTCTCTCCTTAATCTCTACACTCATAATACTGTTGTAGCATGTTATTCCTTTTTCTTCTACGCCGGCACCAGTTGTTAAATGGTTGCAGTTTATTAGTAATTGTTTTGATCGTCTTCCGTGTTTCTGATCCATAAAACAGTTCTAATTGGCGACTTTATTTAGTGAATTCTGTTGCACTGTTTATTCAAGCCTGTGGCTCATTATCTCCGATTTCGACAAGCATTTCTTCTGGTTAGCTTTCCTTTGTCTTTGTCTTACACCAGTCTATCTTCAAGGAAGCAAGTTTGTGTCTTTATTTCGCAACTCCATATTCCTTGACCTGTCCGCCATGGGGGAACCATACCATTAGTTACTGTCAGCATTGCTCTTGTGGTCACTGGAACACGCTAGCCCGTCTATCTTTTCAAAGTTGATACTCATATGAGGGGCAGTACTGACTAGATTTCTATGTGTGTTAACATCCATACATTCCCTAGTGTTTTCAAAGGTCATTTTGACTTGTGAATTTTTATTTTAATATGTCCATTTGTTTCCACATCATTTTCTTCATCATTATCTAAATATGTATATGAAGTGAGGTTTCACCAAGGAAGATAGGCTTATCTTTTAATGCCATTCTCTTTGCGTTTCCCTAATATGAATTATTAGACTAATTGTTGTTACCTGCTATTGCAATTGCTTAATTTATCATGTAAATCATTTTGCTTGTGAGACAGAGAGGACAATTCGTCGGTGAAAGTCAAATCATTAAGTTGCACTGTCACAGTCATCTAATTTACTTTCTGTTTTGAAAATACAGTAGCCGTGTATTATAAAACATACCGCCATAAATGGACATTCAATGGGCAGCTTGATGATCTAAATTTCGCTGATCCAGGGCAAAGAAGATAGAGCAATACTTAAAAACACATTTGAAAGAGAAATAACACCAGATAAGAATCATTTGGGGTGGGAAATTAAGAATAATGTTGACACTATTGCACTTATGTTCTTATCTCAAATGTATCTGTTAAATTTCTCCCTTGAAGATTCATTTAATGGCCCTATGAGTTGCCTGTATTCTGTTAATGATCCCCTGTATAATCCCATGGAACTGTTTATATCACGCTATAATGAACACAGAGAGGGACCTGTATAGAAAATGTTATTATAAAATCACCTTACACGCAAAATACGACCTAAACATCTGTAAACACGATGTTATGTATTGCCTGAATTACAGCTGTGTGTGAGTATTGTAAACTGTCTATGCGAGGACAAGATTGAAAAGCATTTATAAATCACGCGTGTAAAGTTTGAATTAAGCTGTTCGTGAGTAATTTCGCCAAGGTAATAATTTAATATCGGCTAGACGAAGATCGTAACCTCCAGCAACTGCTAGTGATGAAAGCCATTATACCCCGCAGGCGACGGTTTTTGTGTGGGGTAGGTTGTCCAAGTCGCGGCGACATTATAACAAGAGTTAATTAGTCTAGTGGGGTACAGCAATCGCGGCCATAGACCTCTATAGCCATGTAGGCGGAAACGAAGATATCTGATTAATTTAGCTGACAGAAGGCAAAGAATAGAGAGGTGGGAAGAGGAGGCCTAAGAGAAGAAGAAGAGGAAGAAGAGAAGAAGAAGAGGAAGAAGAGGACGATGATGATGAAGCCGACGAAGACGATGACTATGGTGATGATGACAATGATATGATGACGATGACGATTAATATGATGATGATGATGATGATGATGATGATGATGATGATGATGATGATGATGATGATGATGATGATAACAATGACGATGACTATAATGGAAAAAATACGAATTCACAGCGTTCAATTTTATGTATGTGCAGACGTGGTATATTTCTTGAAGTAGCCATGTATTATAAAATAAATTAACTACCACTAGAATCTGAATTCAATGGACCCTAACAAAGAAGTTTGATGATCTAAACTTCGCTGGCTCAGACACACGAGATAGAGTGAGCGCTAATAACTCATATGAATGAGAAATACAAACAGATAAGAATAATATAGGGTGGACATGAGCGAGCCGCAGAAGATAGCAACAGATATGACAGCTTAGTATTTGTCGATAGAGAATATGTGCATATACAGGGGATAAAGGGGAGCAGCATGAAAAGGAAGTTACAGGGTATATTTTATTACTGTACAGAGTTTGAAATTATTGCCGGTCCAAGTTGTGTATTCACCCTCTGTAAAGTTCATGCAACACAATAGGTAAATACAAAACTTGAACAGGCAATATTTTCAAACACTGCACACTCATTAAAACTACACCCTGTATTACCTCAACGTAATAATTCCTCCTCAGGGAGGTCAGCATAACCGAATGGATAAGAGCGGTCGCTCTTAAACTTCCAGTGCACTAGTGCCGAGGTAGCGGGTTATACCCCTACACCGGTCATCTCATCTCATCTCATCATGTTCCTCTTGTACCTTGCGGTGTCGAGGTGAAGTATAAACATCAGGAGAGTGCCCGCTTATGGGCTTCATTTATCGATATTCCCATGGACTATATTATTCCCTGCGTCCATCGTTTACGTAGTCGGCCTCTTCCTCTGTTTCCGTCTGGTCTGTACATCATTGCTCATTGTGGTATGCTATTGACTGGTAACCTACTTGCATGGCCAAACCATTTGACTTACTGCCTTCTAATAAAATCTAGTGCAGCTATAACCCCCCTCTTTAGTGCTGATTTCTTCATTTCTGATCTTATCTCTTCTTGATACATTGAGTATTCTTCTCAGGAATCTCATTTCTGTTGTTGTGATTTTCTTTTCTCTTTTTCTGTCATTGTCCAGGTTTGGCATTGGTAGCATATAGTTGGTAGGAAGATTGTGTTGTAAAGGGCTTTCTTGGTAGCTATTGATACATTTTTGTTCTTTAGTATTGGTGTCATTTGTCCAATGAGTTGGTTTGCCTTATTGCACCTATTTTCGATCTCGTCCTCTGATTTGCCATTTGATGATATTATACTTCCTAGGTACTTGAAACTCTTTACTTATTTCAAGGGATGTTCGTTTAAGTGAATCGTTGTTGTTTTTTCTTCTACACCGGTCAGTTGGAGTAAAATGTTGATATGTTGATTTCTCGTCCTTGACTAGGGGACGCAATTTACACGTACCTCAGAAGTTGCAGTGGGTTCACCTGATGGCGAGAAACACTGGTAATAGGGAAAGCTAATCCACACGCTAAAATCAGTCCAGTGCACTAAAAGCAGCAGAATGTGTATGGACGACTCTTGAGTTAAAAACGAGCAAACGCCAAAAACAATAAATAATCTCACAATCTCGCTCACAGTGTGTGAAAACTGCCTCATGGAAGCATGAAGAAACCCACTCACATAAACAACAATGCGCGCGCATTCCTGTGTGTGTTTGTGTGTGTGTGTGTATGTGTGTGTGCGTGCCTGCGTGCGTGTGTGTGTGTGCGTGTGCGTGTTCGTGTATATATATATATATATATACATATATATATATATATATATATATATATATATATATATATATAGATAGAGAGAGAGAGAGAGAGAGAGAGAGAGAGAGAGAGAGAGAGAGAGAGAGAGAGTAAAACCTCGGTTTTCGTCGATAATTCATCCGAAAACAATCGGCGACATCCGAAACCAACGACAACCGAGGGAATTGTTTCCATATGAATCAATTTAAATCCAATGAATTCGTCATAGAAACTCCAAAATACATACCACAAACACATTTTATATAGTGTTTACAACTATTTTTTCCGCCCAAGACTTGTCCGAACTCGCACCTTCGCCGTGCCTAGTAACACTGTGTATGTCAGTGCGCGAATTGTGTAAACCATCCTCTGCTGGCCTTAACATCACTAAGTACATTAGCACTCGTCAAAGCATTTTCTTAATGAGATCGGCATACAACAGTTTGGCCTTTTCACATATGATTGCCTCTGAAACAGAATCGTCCAGTTACCTATTTTTGATTTAACTAAATTAATAATAACTATTCGACATCTTAAATTGTTTGCGATCTTTATTTCGTTAGCACATCCATTCCTTTCGCTTCATTGTCGTTATTGTTGTTTGTCCATCAGGAATGATGATGACCATTCATTTCATCCAGTGGGGTTGAAATTATGGAGCCGTGAGTTCTAAGATGGCTGATAAGGCCTATTTTGGCTCGAAATGTTCTTTGACAATGTGGAAAAAGAATGCTTGACCATCCAGAAGGAGGATCTACTGCAGTGGTTTTTCTGTAGGCACTACGTTTTAGTTTTGCCGTATTTTAACGGAGATTTGTTTTTGCGTTAATTTTCTTTTTCTTGTTTTTGTGTCTCCGGTTTAAAGATATTTAGAGTACTGGTGACGTTAAATTCCCTGATTATTTCAAGATCGAGTTAAAACAGAAACCGATTACTGGATATTATGTTTCCCTCCACGAGCTACGAATCTATACCTTTTGTCTTCTCAAATTAGTGTCCTGGACGTAAGTACAGACTGACTTTATAAGACGTAAGTACACCCGTCAATTCCGTTTTAACTAGACTTTGTGCATTGTTCTAGTGTTTTTTAACTTCATCATCCATTTTTACTTATGATTATGTAGTTTTCGACTATTAGAGTTGGCAATCCCATATCAAACTGAAATGATAAAGATGGCATGCTGTAAATTGTGGTGTTTCAATGGCGGGACATGGCAGTTGTCATCCAACTATGAATATTTAATATTGTTATGGAATATTCATAGCAATTGCAATGCCAATGATTGCATGTTCACATTCCACACCCATTATAGCATTTATTTGTACATTTTTATCACTCTACAAAGACCACATCATTGATAATTTTGAATCTTTCCAACGGGACTTCTTTTGTCAAAATGCATCTACGCCGGTGACTTCACGTTGTTGACAAGACCGGGCGTGTAGTCATTGTAGTCAAGCGCTGCGTCCGATGCCATCACAGCATGACGTCGAGATGTTTTTGTGTGCGTGAGTGTGTGTGATGTATATATATATATATATATATATATATATATATATATATATATATATATATATATATATATATATATATATACACTGGCAGAGTTATATGTTCTTGAGTTAGCCAGCGGCAGTGTTAATGACAACAGTGTAACCAACAGTTGTGTGAGTGTGTAGGTCATCATCATCATCAAGTGCCCTGCCAGCTGGCGTAGGCGTTCATGGCTCTCCACAAATCCCGGTCTTTGGTTTTCTGGATCAACTCTGCTGCTGATATTCCTCCGTGCCACCGTCTCAATCCATCCAGCATCATTTGTCTTGGTCTGCCTCTGCCTCTCTTCCCCTCGATCTTTCTAGTTGTCACGATGTTCTCCAATGCCTCTCTTCTCATTACATGACCAAAGAAAGTTGTTTGTCTTTTTCTTATTGTTGTATATAGTGTTCTAGTTTCATTAGCCTGTTTCAGGTAGTTGTCGTTAGTTACTCTGGCAGTCCTAGGAATTCTCAACATTCGTCTCAGGAACCACATCTCTGTTGCTTTTAAATTCTTCTTAATTTGTTCATTTACATTCCAAGATTCACTGCCATACAGCAAAACTGGTTCTACATAGCATTTCAGCACTCTCTTTCTTACACTCAGTGATAGTGACCTATTGCACAAGATACTCTTCATTTTGTGAAATGCGGCCTTTGCCTGCCCTATTCTGCTCTTAATCTCTGTTGTACATCTTCCATCTGATGTTATAAATGTCCCTAGGTATCTAAAATTATCCACTTGGTTAATAATTTTTCCTGCTATTTCTATGTCACATTTTGGTGTCACCATTTTCTTTGATATCACCATTGTTACTGTTTTCTTGATATTCAAGGCGAGTCCTTTCCTTGCACTCTCTGTTACTACAGTGTCAAACAATTGTTGTAGGTCTGTTGATTTATCTGCCACCAATACTGTGTCATCTGCATAGCGTATATTATTTATATTATAACCTCCAACTAGTATTCCTGGCATCTCTTTGATCTCTCTCATTATTACTTCGCTATATAGGGAGAAGAGATCTGGTGACAAGACACATCCCTGTCGTACTCCTAGCTTTATGTGTTCGTAACTACCCTCTTTATTTCCAATTTTAATTGCTGCTACTTGGTTCCAGTAAATATTCTTTATTATTCTTAAATCTTTCCCATCAATGTTGATATCTTCCAACATTTTAATCAGCTCATCATGTTTTACTTTATCTAATGCCTTAGTATAATCTACGAAGCATAAATATATGTCTTTCTGTTTCTCTATTGACCTTTCTATTAGTGTACGTAATGTATATATTGCATTGTTTGTGCCCTTTCCTTCCACAAATCCATACTGTTCTTCACTAATTTCCATTTTTATTTTCTTTCTGGTTCTTCTCATTATGATTCTGAGCAGAAGCTTAGTGATATGGTTTATGTGGTTAATTGTACGAAAATCTTCACATTCAATTGTTCCTGGTCTTTTTGGTATAGCTATAAATACAGATTTCAGCATATCACTGGGCAAATATCCACTGCTGTAAATATCATTTAACATTTTGTTAATATATCTACTCCAAATTCTCCCAATACTTCTAATTCTTCTATTGTGATTTCATCTGGTCCTGCTGTCTTTCCTTTCTTCATATATTTCATAGCGTCAGCGGCTTCTTCTTTTAGAATAGGTGGGCCTTCTAAGTTACTTTCTTCTGTTAATTCTACCCTTTCCCCATCATATAATTCTCTTATATACTCAATCCACCTCTTCATTATATCATCTTCCCCCAATAATATCTTTCCTGATTTTGATTTCAAACACCCTGTATTTATTCTTATTTTTCTTCTCGTGAGCTCACTGATTTGTCTGTGCATATTTTTTGTATCTTTAATGGCATTTAATTAAATTTTTTTTGCACTGCTTATTTAAGCAACTTTACTTTTCCAACATTTATCTTTTATTTCTTTATTTATCTTAGCGTTTTCTTGTTTGTCATTTTTACTCTGTTTTCATTTGTCCATCAGCATTAAAGATTTCTTCATTCATCCATTTTTGACTTCTCTCCGGTAATATTTTTTTGCTAGTTTGGTGAATGGAGTCCCTTAACATTTCCCATTGTTCATTTATACTCTGTATTTTATCTATTGCATTGTTCCTATTTTTCAGTCACTATGTATTTTTCTTGAATTTCTTTATCTACTTTCAGAACCTCCTTTTTAAGTCTCATGTTCCTAACCATTTTTTCCCCTCTCTTTAATCTTACTTTTATTTGTCCACATAGTGGTACATGATAGTGTGTAGGTAGGATCACAAAAAGTAAAAACGTCAAAACCGTTTTCTTCTATATGTTCCTATAAAATGATAAACTGTCACACAAACTTTAATATCTCGGCTTTAAAATGACCTACAGCCTTGAATAAGGTACCGTTGGATTTGTTTTTTCAAGAGGTATCCAACTATTCAGGTTATATGCTTGAAAAGCAATTTAGAAAATATTACTAAAGTGGCTAAGTTTTTCTGTCCAGCCTTTTCTTCACAGCTCTTGCAGTCCTGGTTGCTTCACAAGTGACTGCACCCTTATGTAATGGTGTACGCCATGAATTACGGTCTTTAGCAGCAGTCACCCAGGTGTCAAGATGAATTCCAAAAGCTTTAAGTGAGATTTTTAGTGTGTCTTTAAAGTGTTTCCTTTGGCCGCCTTGGGAGCGTTTACCACAACGCAGCTCGCCGTAAAAAATTGTTTAGGGAGCCTGTGATCTGGCATACGAGTTAAGTGACCAGCCCAGCGAATCTGAATGTTCATTAGTAGAGTGTGGATATGGGCATGGACGCTCTTTCTAGAACTTCAGTGTCTGGGAACTTGTCTTGCCATTTAATCTTCTATAGCTTCCTAAGGCAGACATTATGGAGTGGTTTAATTTCCTAGCATGTCGCTGATAAATAGTCAATGTTTCACAAGCATATAGCAGTGTGGATAATACAACTGCTTTGTAGACTTTCAGCTTTGTTTGCAGGCTTAATCCATTCCTGTCCCATACATTTTTGTACAGTCTGCCAAAGGCTTCGCTGGCCTTGGAAGCGGTTCGAGTCGCGCCATTGACTTATGAGAGTATGGAGCCGGTCGCTCAGAAAATCGTTGCGTGCTGATGAGCGTAATCTAGCCTAGGAATCAACATACAGCTGAAAGATGCTGGTGTTGGCCACACTATCCTGAATCAGGATGGAAACACGGGGGGGGGGGGGGGGGAATATATATATATATATATATATATATATATAATATATATATATATATATATATATATATATATGTGTGTGTGTGTGTTTGTTTGTGTGTGTGCGTGAGTGTGTGTGTGGAGAGAGAGGGGGGAAAGTAGTTTTTCCCCTTGTCAAAGACAGCTTTTCTCCCCACCACTTCTTGGATACAATTCAGTCGTTAAAATACTCTTTACTATTTATTTTTCTCACTTTCTCGTGCGCTCACGTCAACTACGAGAGCATTCGGGGTTACGGAAAAAGCTGCTAACACCTCAGCCAGGGAGACCGGCACTTTTTACTATTAGACTAACAAAATGAACAACGCAATCATACATGTTTATACGTCCTGAACTGCATAAAAAAGAACGACATTCGGAAATTTCACAGTATTTTTCAAAAAAAATTAGTAATTGTCAACAGAGAGACATCAAGAAGGATGCGAAAATCGATGCTAAATTAAGACAAGACGAATATAAGGTGTGCGCCTCATTTGATAGACGACATAGGTTAGGTAGGAGAATGACTAATCGAATTGTGTCCAGAAAACAATCTTTCAATCACAAACACCATAATTTTACAACATCCAAGAGGCTCTACACTCGGACGTAACCTGATGGTAACTACCGTAATCAAACTGTCTACGCCTTAGCGTAACAAAGATGGAGGACATATGTAACGTTCGCAAAGACACTCCAAGGATCTGCTGCGACACAGATGATGCATTACATGTTGCAGACGTCAAGGCACAACATTAAAAACAAAGGTGATAATAGGAGTACGACGAATACTGGCTCAATGAGTGTTATATAGCAACTGAATATAACATTGAAAGCCAAACAAACAAACAATTTCGAGGTGTTAATGGCAGTAACTGACAATGTGGCCTGGGGACATTGAGAAGGGCAAGCTTTCGTAATTCCCTGTCAAACCGAGTTTTCTTAGCTTAAAAGAAATGTCCGCGGACAAAATTACACGCCAAACTAAGATTACAGTCAACAATGTATAATTTGAAAATGTCACAAACCCCGAATATATTGGCTCCATAATCAACAACAGAACTCTGTCGAAAGCTGGGTACGGCAGAACATAGCGTAAACAGTATGAAATTCAAAGTTTAGCAACAATAAGAAACAAGTTTCTTAGAATATGTATCTTCCCTGTCAGAACATGCATCGTTCCTGTCAGAACATGCATCTTCCCTTTCAGAACATGCAACTGCCCTGTCAGAACATGTATCTTTACTGTCAGAACATGCATCTTTATTGTTAAAACATGCATCTTCCCTGTCAGAACATGTATCTTTACTGTCAAAACATGCATCTTCCCTGTTAGAATATGCATCTTCCCTTTCAGAACGTGCATTTTCCCTGTTAGAACATGCATTGTGCATTTTCCCTGTCACAACATGCATCTTTCCTGTCAGAACATGCATCTGCTCTGTTAGAACATGCATCTTTACTGTCAGAACATGCATCTTTCCTGTCAGAACATGCATCTTCCCTGTCAGAACATGTATCTTTACTGTCAGAACATGCATCTTCCCTGTTAGAGCGCATATCTTCCCTTTCAGAACGTGCATTTTCCCAGTCAGAACATGCATCTTTCCGATCAGAACATGCATCTTTCCTGTCCGAACATGCATCATTCCTTTCAGAACATCCATCTTTCTTGTCAGAACATGCACCATTCCTGTCAGAACATGCATCTTCCCTGTCAGAATATGCATTTTTCCTGTTGAAACATACCGACGTGAGTCATGGACTATTTCGCAATCGCCAAAGAAAAAGAAATTAGTCTTATGAACTGAACTATTACAGAAGAGTACTTATAGTATTGTGGACCTACAAGAAGAAGAAACATACTGACATTATCATCACCATCATCATCACCATCATCATCAGAATCATCATCCAGAGCCTGGCCTACTAGTGTGAGCGATAATGCTTCTAGACATTTTGCTATCTCCAACAGCATGTATCAACGTCGTTAACTAAATTCAGTTTGATGATAAGCATGATTAACAAGAGATAAACTCAACGTTAATTTTCTTTTTATCTTGCATAGTTTGATTCCAAAAGCCTGTAACTAAAATGACAGACTACAAGACAAAAGAGGGAAAATGATATGTATGGCGCCTCTTACCAACCGATAACCATATTATTGTGTTTTGATGTATTTTCTACCCCACAAACTGACTCGCCTCCTCTCAGTGACAAATGCCGGTATAGGTCCACGGCCGTTTATTCAAGACGTTCGCTTCTAACCTTTGTATGGAGGTGACTCCAACAACCGCCACCTGGTAGACGCGCCCAGTGGCAAACCAACTCCTACATTAGAACTGACATTCTATAACACAAAGATAAAGAGAATAAATCAAGCAATTGGTAATACGATTTCCTTGGAGAAAAGAGACGAAATCAACCAACTACCTAGGGAGCAACTTAAACAAATATGGGGGGGGGGGGGGGGGGGGGGGGGGGGGGGGGGGGGGGGGGGGGGGGGGGGGGGGGGGGGGGCAGATAAAGATATCAAACTAAGAATACAAAAGACAAGTTGAGCTTTGGGTGGAAATTTGTGGAAATCAAAAGAAATTAAACTTAGCACTAAACTTGGACTATTCTATTATTATTTTTATTATTTTTTTTTTTAATGCATATCCCTTACAGGCCTGTGCAGTCAACATCAGCATTCTTCAGCTTCTGTTGATGTACTAGTCAAGGTTACGCTCAGTAGTTTGCCATTGCTTTCTGAGCGACCGGCTCACATACCCCGTAACTTTTCAACGCGGCGAGAACCGCTACCGATTCTCGCGCAGGTTACGTTACTCACGAGAATATACGGGATTACGGAGAAAGACGTTAACCGCTAGGCCCGGGAGACCGGCTTGGCTTCTAATATTCTATTATAACGTTAAATGAACACTACTGTATAGATCAGAAACATAGAGAATGACTAAACTGATTACAAATAAACCGCAAAAATTCATTAATTGGTGCATGAGCAAACTAACAGGATTACGTATTGTATGACAGAATTGTGAATAGTGAATAGTGACAATCACAACTTATATCTTAACATAGCAAAAACAAAGATAATTCATACAGATAAAACTACTATGGGAACCAGCAGATTTGGGAGGACTGATATAACTATAGGATAGGTTCATCAATATTGGTGAAAATTATGTTGAGAAATAAAGGGACAATGCATGTATAAAAATAAACTAGTTTCAAGTTGTTATCATATTTAGTATGGGGGATGAGTGGTCTCGAGGTATGGTGTCCGCCTCGAGTGCTGGAGGTCCTGGGTTCAGGCCCCGGTGAGGACCGGGATTTATTTAAAAAATCCACCTGGACTTTCAGTAATAAAATTTCCCCTGGTCTCTGGGTAGTGAGATCGGACGCCCGTGTGTATTGTTGCGCACGTAAAAAATCCCTTGGCAGTTGGAAATCGAAAAAGAGTAGCCCAACGGCGCTGCCCGGGCAAAGTTTCGAGTTACAAATCTACCCAAAGTATTTCAGGATCCTCGCCGATGCAACGGAGTTCGTGCATTGAGCTGAGTTTCTCTGACTCAGGTTTGAGTTAGGAGGAAAACGGAGCACTTATGGGTTAAACCGTGTGCCGTGATGTTGATCCAACGACTAAATCAATCAATCAATCATGTGCCATGCCGGAAAGCGTGGGCGGTCATGATTCGCCATTTCACTCGATCACCAGAGTCGTGGATCAGCTCAGTGTTCCTGTCTCGTTCAACGACTAAAACTAAAACTAAAAACTAAAACATCATATTTAGTTATTTTTCTACAGCCATTTGTGACTTACTTATTGACTTCCCATCGTAGTTGTTCCCTGTGTACAATAACAACATCTACTAAATGTTGTAGGTCCTGCTCATTGAGTGCGATCAATACTGTATCATCCGCATATCAAATGTTATTGATTTTATGTCCCCCAATGGTGTTTACTCTTATTTCGTCTAAATTTCTAACACTTTCACTTTGATTTATTTGATTGCTTCGGGATTTGAGGTTTGAAGATTGAGCACAACCCACTATTGGCAACGTTGATCGTATTCAGGTACAGTATCTTGGGCCTTCGCATCGGAATACAATGAGCGTTGCCACTAGTGAGTTGTGCTAAATCTTCAAATATTTTCAATGTACAGTGGAAAAAAAAATCTATAGACAATACACATCCCTGTCTCAGACCTCTCTTAATAGCTAATATTGAACTACTTCATTGTCCATGTTTATGGCAGCTTAGTGATTCCAATATGTTTTTTACAAGTCTAAGGATTTCCCCATCAATTTGTAGAAGTGCAAGCATCTTCAACAGCTTGTCATGTCTTAGTTTATCGACAGCCTTATGTGGTCAATGAAGTAAGATGTAGATCTTTATTTACTTCTATAGAACCCTCAGTTAATGTTCTCAGCATTTACTGTACACTTGCCTTCTACGAACACAAATTGTTCTTCCCATAATTAGGATTGTATTGTCTTCCTAACTCTGTGCATGATAATTCTTAGCAAAACTTCGTGATGTGGCTCATTATACTAATTTTTTGATGTTGTTCACATTCAAAGGCTCCTGATTTCTTCGGCATTGCAATAAATATAGAATAACATAATTCATGAGGTATATCTTCAGTATCATATATTGCGTTCAGAAGTCTGGTGACCTGATCTATTCCATATTCTTGTAAGGCATTGATCTGTTGTGATGTTATCTGAATTCGGGGTCTTGTCAGTTTTCATATGGTTAAGAGCATTCTAAACTTCCATTTTCAAAATGTATAGTCCTTCATTATTATTCTGAATATCATACTGTTGTTTTCTTGTATCATTATAAAGGACTGTCACATAATCTGACCATACATCTAAAATCTTATATTTTTCTATTATTATTTAGCCATCTGTTGTTAGAGATGTCATTAATTCTATTGTGCATTAATTTGGCATTCCTGGTGTTGTGTTGGTTTTCAATTTCCCTGTAATTTTCCTCAAGCCATGATTCTTGTGTCTCTTTGGATAGTTTCCCAATTGTTCTGTGAATCTCTTCATATTTTTCATGGTTATTTTTGTTAGAGGAGAGACATAAATGAATAATATAGGGAGAACATGGACGGAATTGCATTAAACTGTTAAGGATAAGACGGCTCGGAGTGAGTTAATTGAGGTCAATGTACCAGTGAGGGATAAAGGGAGAATGAAATAGAGGAAGAAAAACAGTCACTTTTGTGCAAACAGAAAGAATTAGTGCTAAATTTGAAATTACCGTGGAGATAACAGATGTTCGACATTAAAAGAAAAACCTGCAACTGTGTGTTTTAAGTGTTTAAGCTAAAGTATTTTTCATTTATTCACTTCGTATGATATGTAATTCTGCAGTAAGCACCTGATGAAATGCAGCGAAATGTGCCAGGCAATAAATCGTGCAACATATTATTTGTGACTTCCGTGTTTAAACTCACTAAGGGAATACATTGTTTTGAAGACGAAGACAACTTAGTTGTTGTTAATTTTTTTTTTCCTCCTGCAGCATAGAATACGTTAAATAGTTACAACAATTAAAATATTTCCGTACAAAATATAGCCAAATTAAAAACAAACAAACACATTTTCAAACAAACAAATATAAACAAACAAAACATGTAACTGAGATATACATCAAAAATGCCACTAACCTAATCGATGCATTACTCCCACTGAAAAGGATACGTATATTTAACATGAACAACTACAGGCCATAAACAGTAAGGCATTCTTAACATGCAATCGTAATCTTATATATAATCCCTCTGGTTTTCCAAAAATAACGCAGTATTTGGTAAAGCTTTACACAAGACTTATCTGTTTAGACGTCCTTATATTTCAGCTTCATTTACCGAGTTTTAAACAACTTTGAACTATTCCAATGTTTAATGACCTCCGTAGAAACTAACTCAATTATTGCACAGTATTCAGAAATAGGCTTTTCATTTTGCCCACACCGCAGTGTACCAAAGTATAAAATAACATGTAATGAAGCAAATTTAAATGTTATTATTTAGACACGGGCACATTATGAGACTGACATTCTCCAAAACATCTGCTTCATAATGATGAAATGTGCCATTTGCGACGGATTTATCCTTAGGTTTATAAATGTTAGCATAGCATTCAGAAACAATGATCGCATGGAATCCTGTTATTAGTGTATTTTTATGAAAAATATTTTGATAAGCAATATACTTGCTGTGGCTTTGGGACTAATTCATTATGTACTGGAGCAAAACACGGCCTTTTTGCAATCTTATTTTTGTTAGTAAATGTTAGCTTATGAATGATAAAATTAATTTTGATAGATCTGTAACTAAACGTTTGTGCCTAGTGGCGCTTGTCTGCAGCACTGATGATCAAACGTTCGAATCCCCAACGAGGCGGTGGAGTTTTTAATGGCGTGGGTTCCCATATGACCCCAGCCTAAAATGACGTGACACCGACCACTGCATTCATCGAGTGCAGATTGTTCTCATCTTTCATCTGTCAATGTAGCTTCCAATTTCACGCTACTCATGCCCAGCCATACCTTCATGATTGGATGATTTCTGTATGTTTAAATATATTGTATATGTCATCTTTTGAGAATAGGTTGACTCCAAAACCGTACTGTTTCGAAAACATATTAATATGACCACTATGGAAGCTATACTAGTTTATTTTAGTTTAGTCGTTAGATCAACATCACGGCACACGGTTTAACCCATAAGTGCTCCGTTTTTCCTCCTAACTCAAACCTGAGTCTGGAGAAACTCAGCTCAATGCACGAACTCCGTTGCATTGGCGAGGATCCTGAAATACTTTGGGTAGATTTTTAACTCGAAATTTTGCCCGGGCAGCGCCGTTAGGCTACTCTTTTTCGATTTCTAACTGCCAAGAGATTTTTTCCGATCTCACTATCCAGAGATCAGGGGAAATTTTATTACTGGAAGTCCAGGTGGATTTTTTAGATAAGTCCCGGTCCTCACCGGGGCCTGAACCCGGGACCTCCAGTACTCGAGGCGGACACCATACCTCGAGACCACTCAGCCCCCGCACGGAAGCTATACTGCACAACTTCATCTTCCTGCGATCGTTATTTATGACGAAGGAAATCAATTTGGGAACCAGTTGAGACCACTGAAATAGTTACATAAATAAACACACGTAGTATTGTTTGGCGCTCACAGAAGGCGAAGAAAGAAGTAGAAATTAGAGGACGGACTAGACAACATACAATTTGAAAGCTATAGTTACCGACCGGGATTCGAACCTGTCACCTTTTGTTGTCTTGCTTTTTTTCTTGGATGGATCCCTTTTTCTCAACAAGATAGACTATTATCTTATTGTTTTTCTTGGATGGATCCTTTTTTTTCAAAGACTGAGACAACATTGGCTTATTGTTTGTCATGGATAGACCTCTTTTCTCAAATAAGTGAAACTTTGTTGTCTTATTGTTTGTCTTGGGTGATTTCTGTTTCTAAATGTCTGAAACTTCATTGTCTTATTATTGGTCTTAGATGACTCTCTTTTTCTCAAAAAGTGAGACTTTGTTACCTTATTGTTTGGCAAGTTTACCTGCTCTTTCATTGTCGATTACTTCACAATGGAATGTTACCCACTACAGCAGGGGTGGCCAACACGAGGCCCGCGGGCCGCATGCGGCCCGCCAGGAGTCATGTTGCGGCCCGCGGAGTGATAAGCGACGATATGGTCGAAGCTGTAGCACGCTTGCTTGTTTACTTTAATTAAGAAAAATAAATAGGTGCGTGGCCCGGCAGGAAATATTATTTTTGAAATTTGGCCCGCCTGCTGAAAAGGTTGGCCACCCCTGCACAACAGTGTTTTTCAGTCTATGGTAGCTATCTCAGTTAGTTTAGTTCTCAGGTGTGGGAGCTTGAAGTAAATATTGGTTTTTGTGGTGTTGTTTTTTTTTTTAAAAGTTAGTTGCATGTCCTTTACAGGACGTCGTAGTCAACTCCAGATTTTTTGGATGTTTGTGATTTCTTCGCAAGTTTACGTTCAGTAGGTGGGCCATTGCTTTATGAACGACCGACACTCATACCATTGTATGAAAACCAGCGCAAGGCACTCTGCTTTCAAGTCTCCCGCAGGCTGTTTCAAATTCAGAATACGGGTTGACTACACGACCTCTAGAGGATATACAGCCAACTTTTGTTGATAGTCAGAAGAGGTATTGTGAATTATTTGTGCAGGATGTATTATAGTTTAAAAGTCAGCTGTATAGCTGGACTAGGATTTGTCATTTGGTCTCACTGTCGTTATCAGGGTGTTAGATATGAATTCCCGCACCTCCTTCGTAACCAACATTTATGTTATGGTGTTTTTCTTCCTGATTTTTACTGTTCTTCCTGGTAACATGCTAGCTTGGTATTTTGTTTATTATGTTGTCCTCTGGAGAAGATTCATTGGGTCGAAACGTGAGTTGTTGCGTGCATGTTAATGGAGTAAAATCACTTCTATAAATAATATTGTTAATTGTCAATCAGGGTTTTTAACATCTTAACGTATGTCTTAACTTATATCTTAACTTATATCTTAACTTATATATTAAAATATTAACATCTTTTGAATGATTAAATATTTTAATGTAGGTTTAGTTCTTCATTTTCCAACTACATGATATGTTCTTCTGTCTATTGAATTTTACGTTTACCTAATGATTGCAAGTTTTGATTGATTGTTTTTAATTTTTATTTTAATTGTAGCAGATACTTGTTATTTGTTCACTTATAAGGATACTACATATCAATCAATCAATCGTAGGTCCGCATGGCCGAAAGGATAAGAACGCGTGTTCTTTAACATCCGGTGTGCTTATACCGAGATAAGGGGTTCAACCCCTACACCGGACAGTTGGACTAAAATGTTGACCTATCGTCCTTGACATGGGGACGTAAATTACAAGTACCTCTGAAGTTGGAGTGGGTTCACCAGATGGCGAGGGACACTGTTAATACGGGAAGCTAATCCACACGCAAAATGCAGTCCAGCACTACTGGAAGTAGTATGTATGGACCACGCTTGAGTTCAAAGAGAGCTAGCGCACAAGAATAAAAACATCAATCAATCAGGTTGTGTCTCCACAATGAAGTTTGGCTGTAATGGTTCTCAAACACTAGTCTGCCTCTCGCCCTGACTGTACATTCTGTCAGATTGCTGTTCGTCCATCTCTTGATGTTATCTTTCCACTTGTATTGTTGTCTACCTCTTCCCCGCTTGCCTTCAACCTTATTCTTTAGTACTTCTATTTGTAATCTTTGCAAGAACTCAAACTAGACGTTTTATCCGGCCATGTTATGAAGCCCAATTGAGCTAATTCTATGTCAGTATTTTAATTCTACTTTTTTGTTTCCTCATCTCAGTGTTTTTTCCCGTAGTGTCTTTTGTTTTTATTCTATTCTGCTTCATGTCAGTCAAGTAACTGCACGTTTGGTTTTATTCTCTGTCACGTTGTAATTATTATGTTTGTCCCATCATTAAGTTTAATATAACAGATGACTGATATTAGCAGTCGGAAATCTATTTATCCTTTCTTAAAGTGTTTCTCTCGCTTGGTGAATTTTCAAATAGTTTTATTATGTCAACATTTTATGTATTTTACTTTCTTTGTGTCCAGCTGAATTCATTAGTAAATTTATTTAACGACATTCATAATAATAAAATTAAAATAGTGATTACAAATCGTTGTAGCTTTTATTTCTAGTCTGCAAGGTTTCAAACTGGCATTTAACGATTCTAAAGCACAAGTTTATAAATGAAAAAAGGAACCAAGCTGACAGTTAACGATTAAATATGCATGCAAGAACATAAAAAGGAATTTCTATCGAATTCTTCAAATTAAATTCATGTCTTCTCTTTACTTCGCGCATCTCCTACAGTCCCCGTGACATCTCTCTAAAGTGTACTCAAACAGGAACAGATGAATCAATCTCTTCAAATCGAATAATTATTTTCAACATCATCTACTTTACGGTTGGGTAATGTCGCCATCAGCCGTCAAAGTGGCCGAATGGATAAGTGTCCTCCCTCTTAACATTCCTTTGCGCTGACAGCGTGGCATTGAGATTGTTCCCTATATCTGTCAGCTGGACTTAAAAGTTAATTTCATGTTTAGAAAGCAATTGCAATCTAGTGAACGTAAAATTGCCTAGAAATCAACCTAAGATTTGTATTGGTAGCAAATTACTGCAACGGACATGCAATAGTTTTTTACTGTCGCCATCATCTGTCTGAATAAAATGTGCTTCAAACCCTGAGCTATAAATCGGCCACCTGCTAGCATGTCTTAAAACCAGAGCTTTTGTAAAAAAAAATAAAAACATTGTTTCAAAAGTTTAGTCCATAGCTCACTGTAACACGACTTAGACACGTTGTAGTTATATTTTCTGAAATAACCAGTGGCCTCGGCTCCAGGCCGGAGACCAAATGGCATTGTGTATTTAGTTATCATAGCGCAATTCCAAATGATGATCATTATAAGCATAAACACGGTGTGTTGTTTATTGCTTGGTAATCATCTGTAAGTGTAATAAAGTCAAGTTAAGCAAAGAACTCTTTTTTATGCCTTGGAGTGTTTTGGATATATCTTTCTAGCCCAACATTTTATCGAGCAATCGACTCTCGGTTTAAGGGGGAGGTGGGTGTTTAAACGGTTTGATGGATTTAAATGAGACAGGACCGATTTCTATGCACTGGGTTTAGCCACATCTCTCACTCTCTCTCTCTCTCCTCCCTCTCTCTCTCTCTCTCTCTCTCTCTCTCCCTCTCTCCCTCTCTCCCCCCGCTCTCTCTCTCTCCTCTCTCTCACACTCCCTCTTCTCTCTCTCTCTTCTCTCTCTCTCTTCTCTTCCTTTCTCCTCTCTCTCTCTCTCTCTCGCGCTCTCTCTCTCTCTGCAGAATGACAAACCGAGTGCCGATAGATTCGAACAAAGCACGAACTCCATAGCTCCAGCGACGACAACCAGGAGTCTCCAGAAAACTCGCGATGTGCCGTTCACACCGGCTAACTTTACTTTCCAGGAGATTTCTTAGTCCCTATTTTTGACTAGGTGTCATGGCAGGCGACGATCCCGATGGAGAAAATGACAGAAACAGTCAAGTGACGGTCCTGAAATCTTAAACCAGACGGCGATCGTCACTTCAAACACTGGCCGTACGTCTGGGACACGGAAGCGAAGCCCAACAGACGAATTGTCTACCGGGAAAGATCAAAGAAAAGTCCGTATCGGACTTTGCGGAGAATCAATCAATCAATCAATCATGTGCCATGCCGGAAAGCGTGGGCGGTCATGATTCGCAATTTCACTCGATCACCAGAGTCGTGGATCAGCTCGGTGTTCCTGTCTCGTCCATGCCATGTGGCCAAGCCATCCAGGTATTTTCCTCTCGGTCTTCCTCTTGGTCTGTTCCCTTCGATCTTGCCAGCTGTCACTAAGTTCTCCAGTCCATTTCTTCTCATAACATGTCCAAAATATTTTGACTGTCTACGTCTAATTTCTCTAATCAATCTACGATTTTCATTTGTCTCTTGTAGTACTTGGTCATTGGTTTTTCTATCTGTCCATGGTATTCTTTGCATTTTCCTCAGAAACCACATTTCTGCAGCCATCAGATGTTTTTCAGCTTGACTGCACATTGTCCAAGTTTCACATCCATACAAAAGAACAGGCTCTATGTATCCCCTCAACACTCTTTTTCTCGTTTCAATTGACATCATTTTATTGGTCAGAATGTTTTTCATCTTGCTAAAGGCTACTTTCGCAATGGCGATTCTTGTTCTAATCTCTTCAAGGCATCTGCCATCAGATGTTATGACTGTTCCGAGATAATTGAACCGATTCACTTGTTGAAGAATATTCCCATTTACTTGTATATTACATTGTGGTACTTCGTTCTTCCTAGTGACGACCATAACCTGTGTCTTCCTACAATTTAATTCCAACCCCAGCTGCTCACTGTGTACAACAACAGCGTCTACTAATTGTTGCAGATCCTGTGCATTGTCTGCAATCAATACTGTATCATCTGCATATCTAATGTTATTTATGTTTCGTCCTCCAATGCTGATTCCATTTAGGTCTTCTACATTTCTGAAAATATTTTCACTGTATAGGGAAAAAAGATCTGGAGACATTACACATCCCTGCCTAACACCTCTCTTAATAGGTTGATATTGTCCTACTTCATTATCAATCCTTATGGCAGCTTGTTGTTTCCAATATATGTTTTTTATAAGTCTAATGTCTTTCCCATCAATTTGTAGATCTGCAAGCATATCCACAATGTTGACATGTCTAACTCTATCAAAAGCCTTTGTGTAGTCAATAAAGCAAAGATGTATATCCTTGTTTACTTCTAAAGCACGTTCAATAACTGTTCGCAGCATATACACAGCATTTACTGTACCCTTTCCTTCTACAAACCCACATTGTTCTTCCCCTATTTCAGGTTGTATTTTCTTCCTCACTCTTTGCATGATAATTCGTAACAAAATCTTTGTGATGTGACTCATTATACTAATTGTTCTATGTTGATCACATTGTAAGTTTCCTGATTTCTTTGGGATTGCAATAAATACAGAATTACATAATTCAGAAGGTATATCTCCAGTATCATATAATGTGTTCAGCAGTCTAGTGACTTGCTCTAGTCCAAATTCTTCTAAAGCTTTAATCATTTCTGTTGTGATGTTATCTGCACCGGGGGCCTTGCCAGCTTTCATATGCTTAAGAACATTTTGAACCTCCATCTTTAAAATTGCTGGTCCTTCATTATTAAATCTAATAGCATACTGTTCCTCTCTGTTATCATTATACAGGTATTTCACATAATCTGTCCATACATGTAGAATCTGATCTTTTTCTATTATAATTTTGCCATCTTTAGCTTTTAGACAGCCTGTTGATGTACTTGTTCTTTTATTAGTAAGTTCCTGAATTCTTTTGTGCACTAATTTGGTATTTTGACTGTTGTGTTGTTTTTCAATTTCTAAGCACTTTTCCTCAAGCCATGATTCTTTTGCCTTCCTACATAATATTCTGAATTGTCTGTGAATTTCTTCATATTTGGCAGGATTGTTTTTGTTGAGTCTTCTTGTTTCCATTAAGTGTAAAATTTCATCAGTCATCCATTTCTTACGACCCACCTTCTTTAATTTTGGAATAGTTGTTTCTGCAGCCACATTGATTGAATTCTTTAACATTTCCCATTGATCATCCACATCCTGGAATAGGATCTCTAGATCAGACAATATTTCAAATCTGTTCTGTACTTCTATGTTGAATTTGTTTTGTATTTCCTTGTCATTAATCAATGTACACAAGTCATATTTAGTGTTTCCTGTTATATACTTGACTTTCTTCAACTTTATCCTCAATGTTCCTGTGAGTAATCTGTGGTCACTATAACAATCAGCACTGGGAACTGTTTTTGCTACTGTTAGCGCGTTTCTAAATCTTCTGCTAATGAGAATGTAGTCAATCTGGTTTCTAATCCTGCTATCAGGACTCCTCCAGGTCCATAATCTTCTAGGGTGTTGCTTGAACCAGGTGTTTCCTACAATCATTTCCTGTTCTTTTGCCCACTATACTAGTCTGTATCCTCTTTCATTTCTCTCTCCTAAACCATAGTTTCCTACTGTGTATCTATCCCCTTGATTTCCTACTTTTGCATTGAAGTCCCCTATTATGATGTTTATTTCTGAATTTTTACATTTCTTTAAGGCAGACTCTATGTCATTATAAAATTCCTCTACACTATCCTCACTGGACTCTCCTGTTGGGGCATATACTTGAATAACATTTATGTTAAAAGGTCTGCCACTCAATTTAACTAGTAGAACTCTGTCCGACACGGCCCAATATCCCTGAACAGACGTTGATGTTTTCCGGTCCAAAATTATTGCCACTCCCCTATGTCGATCTTCACCTCCAGAATAAATAATCTTAAAATCTTTATGTATCTTGATGCCTGCTCCTGTCCATCTCGTTTCGCACATACCTAATATATTAATTTTTTCTCTTTGAATTTCTTGTGTTATGTTCTCTAATTTTCCGTCGTTGTTTAACGTCCTAACGTTCCATGTTCCTAATTGTAATGTCTCTGTCCTTGTCTTGCGATGATCAGTCTTTAAGCGAATCATAATAAACTAGGCACTTTCAAAGAGGTAGTTTGCCGTTGCTTTCCTCTATGGCAGTGACCATACTGGCCGGATGACCGCAATCATTGTCTCTCGAAAGAGATCCTCTGCTTGCCGTCGCGAAACTCGAGACCATAACCAACAAATATCTGTCGGCTGCCCTCAAAATTTCATCCACCACCTGCCTTCCGTGGCTTCTTTTGAACACTTCCAATAAACGAACACGAAATAACATCACATAATCCAAAGGAAAAACACTATCCACACGAATTCCACGGGAATTTCCATAGGAAATCCACAGAAAAACACTGAACAGCGTCTCCCCTAAGAACAACGAGTCATCGCGTCGCCATTATACCGGAGAATCAACGGGCCCCAAAAACATCGTTTATCTTCGAAAAGTTTGCAGCACGATCAAAAAGTTGATATCTTTGAAATACTATTAACCAAATCATTTGGGCAACCGAAAAGCAACGATACCGGGAGAGCGTCTTTATCAAAGAATATTGTTAGCATGTTGATGTGGAAGGATCAAAGGACGGAATAGGAGCAGGGATGATTCAGGGGGACGGAAAAACCCAGTGACGTAGGACAGGAAATTTATATGTGGACAGAGACAGTTACACTCAGTGGAGAGTTGGACTTAACAACGGTTGGAGTGGGGATGTATTTCAGTGCCGTATAGAAAATATATCACAGAGTTTAGGTTGTGTAAAAATAACCAACCCTGTCCCTTCATGGGAATTAAACTGATGTAAGTCTAGGCAGGAAATAAAATTCAATAAGGTTTCCTGCACTTGACAATTAAGGTGATTACCCATCTGAGCCGAAACATTTGGTCAGAATTGGGAACAGTAATCTATGTCACCAGAAGGTAAAACCAGTGTGAGAAAAATATTACACAAGAACCTGAGTCACTCTAAGTGAGAAGGAATATACAACCGATTGTTTTGTGAAAAAAGAAAATGGACAATAATTACGCAATAAAGCAGTGTTTATCTGACATTCACAGGAAATAAAAAAAACATTACAGAGTGTTGACTGTGTATACTTGAAGACTAGAACTAACCTAGAATTTCAGTGGAGAATATATTGTTTACTATGGTTCCAGAACATATTGTCAACAAAACCTTCATCAGTCAGAAAGAAAACAGCCGGGTGAGAGATTCAACGGTATGTCCTTTGTGAAGTCGAATGGTTGTATCATGATAGAAAAACTCTGATGTTCATCCTATACAATATTATGTCACACATTCAAGATAAATACCACCACATATCTTCAGACCCATCCATGGCACACCAAAATTACACTTTTCTGCAATAAATGTATTATCATGTTGTTCGAAACCTGTGTTTGTGTGGTTATGTGCTAAAGGAACGGGAAGAGGGATATTGTCAGAGAGAGAGAGAGAGAGAGAGAGAGAGAGAGAGAGAGAGAGAGAGAGAGAGAGAGAGAGAGAGAGAGAGAGAGAGAGAGAGAGAGAGAGAGAGAGAGAGAGAGAGAGAGAGAGAGAGAGAGAGAGAGAGAAAGACTTTAACTAAAAAAGGGGGGTATGTAGACAAATGTCAACCTGCAGAGAGAGAGAGAGAAAAAAACAACAACTGAGAAATAGGATAATTAACAGGTGTGCTGGTTGACTCCACTTTCCCCCCATGGACAACTAGCTACAATAGGTCAATTTTAAATAGTCCGCATCAGGGAGTAGTCGAATGTTAGCCCCCGGGACGTCAGACGTGCATGTTAATGTAAAAGTTGCAATTATTATGAATTACAAACAATGGTGAATTGTTGGTTCACATACTCATTATTACTGTATTGTGCAGAAATAGGAACGATGAATACATAACATAGGGTGTATTTTTAATGACTGTTCAGTTTTTGAAAATATTGCTGTTCCATGTTTTGTATTTACCTATTATATTGCATGCCGGCTTCCTGGCCTAGAGGTTAGCGACTTTTCTCCGTAATCTCGTATATTCTCGCAAGTAATGTGACGACGATGAGAATCAGCTGTGGTTTGAATCGTGTCAGTAACTTACGGGGTATGTGAGCCGGCCGCTCAGAAGCAATGGCAAACTACTGGGCGTAATCTTGCCAAGAAATATACAATCAGCTGAAAGATGCTGATATTGACGGCAATGTCCTGTAAAGGATATGCAAACATCTTTTATTATGTTGCATAAACTCCACACAGGACGAATACAAAACTTGGAAAGACAATATTTTCAACAACATGCTGTCATTAAAAATACACCCTATATAAAACAGCATTGGAGTTTCCTCATCCTTCTTTATCTGCCTTTTATCCCCGATTGGATTATAGGTCCTTGACCAACTCACGCCAAGCCATTCCATTGTTTGCCCCTTTTTTCTGTTTTCTTGCTTTGACCTCAAGCATAGTTCATGTACCTGCTGTTACCTCTAGTGCACTGGACTGCGTTTTGCGTGTGAATTAGCTTTCCCTATTGCCAGTGTCTCTTGCCAACAGGCGAACCCACTCCGACTTCAGAGGTTCTTGTAATTTACGTCCCCAAGTCAAGGACGACAAGTTAACAATTTTAATCCAACTGATAGTTAAAGGTTGACTATTAAAGACGATAAAACAAAGAAAATTGAAATATTTTAGTCACTTGAAACGTCACGAAAGTTTGGAGAGAACAATAATGGAGGGGTATATGCCTGGGAAGAGAGGAAGAGGAAGGCCAAAGAGAAGATAGGTGCAGGATGTGGCGGATGATCTCCAGATGGGTGTATCAGACGCGGGACATCATGCTTATGATCGAGAGGTTTTCCGGAAGGTTGTTATGGGAGCGAAGTTCTGCAAAGGACCAGCTACTGAATGAATGAATGAATGATAGGTAAAGGGGTTGAACCTACTACCTCGGCTTCAGCATACTGGAAGTTAGAGAGCTAGTGCATTTATCTATTCGGCAAAGGTGACCGCCATTATTTATCCTTGTTTTTATTAACTCCCTTCGCGAATGTTTAAGCTTCCTCTATTTGTGTGTCCTGTGGTCCAGAGAAAGGTCTTTATAACATTACTATAAACAGGCTTTCGTGTGTGGAACAAAATTGCGGATTTAATATCGTCAGTTGTGTCAACATGTACCCTATACAGCTCCGTTGTCTGATTCTTATCTCTTGATTTCTCACCTCGCTGAAATGTGTTTAGTTCTCTCCAAATCTCGTGACTCCTGATTATGTTTAGCCATTTCTTCCCTTCTGTTCCGTGCTGATGCCGGAGAATGAATGTTTGTAATTTATTAGCGACGGTCTCTGTGGCGATGGCGTTGCGATCGCGATTCGTAATGCCGCTTACCCGCGTTCGAAACATAGCGGTGACCAATTTGGCAGCAGACCGTGTCGCGGTGACTTTAACATGTTGGTGTAGGATCCGGTCGATCAGAAAGCAAATGCAGACTACTGAATTTAAAACTTGCCAAGACATCAACAACGGCACTAAAATGCTTGTGTTGACTGCAACGTCCTGTAAAGGATATGCAACTCTGAAAAACAATTATTAGTAATAATTTTAGTCGATCTACCTGTTTCTGATCGTATCAGCTGTACCGATGCGACATTATAATGAAGACCTTCTCAGTTTGGTACCAGATTGATTTACGTTGACTTCCACACATTATCTGCTGCCATTGGAGCCCCTCTCGACTTTTATATTCTTATTTTAATATCTCTGTCTCTTTCTGGACAACATTGTCACCAAATATGTGTATCATACTATTAGCGAATAGAAGGACTCTCCTTACAGGAAAAGACAACATAAAAGTGAACAACTATTTTTTTTTTTTTTTTTTTTGCATATCCTGTACAGGACATCGCTGTCAACATCAGCATCTTTCAGCTGTCTGTTGATTTCTTGGCAAGATTACGCTCAGTAGTTTGCCATTGCTTTCTGAGCGGCCGGTTCAGTATCCCGCAAGTCACCAGCGGGGGTCGAACCGCTCCCAGTTCTCTCCCGCTACGAGACTCTGCGTGATAAACGGGATTACGGAGAAAGTGTTGTAACCCCTCAGCCAGAGAGACCGGCAACTAAATTAAAATAGATCGCCACCCCACAGCACAATGATGATAGTTTAGTTTAGTCGATGGATCAACATCACGGCACACGGGTGCAACCCATAAGTGCTCCGTTCTCCTCCTAACTCAAACCTGAGTCTTGAGAAACTCAGCTCAGTGCACGAACTCCGTAGCACCGGCGAGGATCCTGAAATACTTTGGGTAGATTTTTAACTCGAAATTTTGCCCAGGCAGCGCCGTTAGGCTACTCTTTTTCGATTTCCAACTGCCAAGGGATGTTTTACGTGCGCAACAATACACACGGGCGTCCGATCTCACTACCCAGAGACCAGAGGAAATTTATTACTAGAAGTCCACGAGAAAAAATTCCGGCATCGCCGGGGCTTGAACCCGGGACCTCCAGCACTCGAGGCGAACACCATACCTCGAGACCATGCAGCCCCCCTACGATGATGATGCTCTGATGCAACCACCAGAACCCGTTGCATAGCTCAGAGGACGCTGGGTAATTTCTCCGGCCAAATCTGGCGCACTATTTGCCCCGCGATTCAGTTCTGCTGCATCCTCGGCTGGTGGTGGGCAGATTGGCCATAAGTCAGGAGGGATATGAAATTGCTCCCCTTACTCCACCTCCATCCAAGAACATAGTATGGGTCAGCTGTGACCAAGTTGGGTCACAGAATATTGGGTGGACAAGTGCACAAACTTGTATTAAATTAAGGGAGTCGGATGAACTCACGAAAGATGGCCTGCAGGAATACAGGTGCACTTTTTTCTTTCTTTTTTTTGTTTTATTTGTTGTTGAGGATATGACCCCTCAACTATAGCCATAGGGAGGGAACATTCCTGGGTTTCCCCCCACCCCCCCCCCCCCCCCCCAGCTGACCCAATAGTCTAGCTCTCCATACCTTAGTTTATGCCTGTGTGGTTAGGTTGCAGTTTTTCTTTTCTGCTTGACTAGTTGGTTGAGTTTTTCCCACTAATGTTTGTGCCCCTGCCAATGACTGTAATTATGTTTTTAATTAGGTTGCGGCTCTTTCTTGTACTTGTCCCAGTCAGCTTGTGGATGTGAGTGTCCCAGGTGGGTGCTGAGGGTACCCACAGACTCGGCTCGGACATGGCTGAGGTCTCTCTATCACCCAAAGACCACTCACTGTTGGTGATGCCAGGCAGCAGTTATCATTACTGTGGGATTTTTTAATTCCATTTTCTGTAGGCATGAACCATTCACGAGTCCGGGGGTGGGATCAATAGAGAGTCTGTACCTGTTGTTACCATTATTGTTAGCATTGACATTCCTTTGTTGTCATGTTCTTATTGGTCTGTGGGGTGGGTATTCGGTCATGTGATTGTGGATGTTAGGCAGCAGTGACGCTCACTGTGCAAACATAGGTTCCCTGCATTGTACGCATCGATCATGTGTTGTGCCTGGGTGCCCATTTACCTTCAAACCTTGGGATTCAGTCAAAAAAAGATTTCATTATAATTGCTATTGATGCGTTATATTTTAATCTTAGTTGTTGTTCAAGTGATGTTAGTCATTGTTTACTCCTATGCATTGATTCTGGTACAGTGCAGCTGGACATTTCCACTGACTGGGATTAGAGGACATATTCTAATCCTCTGCTAAAGTTCCGGAATTTCTTCTTATATCTTTAAACTATTCTTTTAAATGAAGCGTCCTACGTTGTGGAGTACTCCTCATTTATTTATTAAGGTCACCATACAGTGGATACCATCCCACTGTGGAGTCCCCGGAAACGACAGAGCTGATCCATTGTCTAAGGAAGGAGCAAAAGAAGAACAACCTGATGTGCCCATTACATACCCCAAAAGAAAAGAATGATCAAATCAGTCAGTAGGCCACCAAACCCTACTCAAGACGACTCCCACGTTATGGACAGACTAGAAGAGCTCATTCTTCTGCGCCTCAGAACAGGACACAATAGATTACGCAACCACATGTATACAAAATTCAAGATTGGTGACTCAGCCATGTGCACATGTGGTTTGGCGTCGCAGACAGCAGAGCACATACTCCAGGATTGCCCAAACTACAACATATCCAGGCGAACCTTCTGGCCTAGAGAACAACAGTGGAAGATAAACTCTATGGACCGCTGAGTGAACTAAAAAAGACTGTTAGATTCATACAAGAGACAACATTGCAGTTATAAACATATTTCAGGCGAACGAATGAAGAAGAAGAATTTATTTATTTACTTCCTCCTTTCAGCTCTTCACCGCTGCCAGTCTATTAGCCGTGCCGAGGCTCTCTCTTCCAGACCGAAACCACGCAATAATAGACCAATTCTCTCACTTACCTACCATCCTCATAATATTGCTGCCAAGAATATTCTTTTGAGGCATCTATCCATCCTCCAGGCAGACTCGGTCACTCGCGATGTCTTCTCAGAAGCCCCACTTGTAGCATACAGGCGGGATCGTAACCTGAGGGGTGTGCTGGTCCATAGCACTCTATCACAATCCCACCAGTCTCTTCCTGGCACGACTGCATGTCTTCGATCTCGTTGTAAGACTTGTCCATATGTCCTTCAAACCACCAGTCTGACTTTCCCTAAGACTACTTTCCACATCAGGGAGGGTTTCTCGCAACGTTATCTATGCGATCATCTGCACACGTTGCGACATGAGGTATCTTGGAAAGACGAGCCTTCGTCTGGCGGACAGATTTAGACAACATTTATCAGATATCGACAGTGGTGCCAAGAAACCGGTACCCCTACACTTCAACAGTTCCGACCACTGTGGGGTTGCCGACATACGTGTTACGGCGATAAAATCGTGCAGATCTCACGAACGCGATCGCAAGACATTGGAAAACCGTCTTATCTTCCAGTTGGGTTCACTTTCCCCTCACGGCCTCAATGTCCAACACAGTTTTATTTACGTCCCCTACGCCCTTATCCCCCCCCCCATCTCCGCTATCTTATAGTCCACTTCATAGCCAGTTGCATGTCCTTCGCAGGACGTGGTAGTCACCACCAGCATTATCTCTGCTTTCTGTGACTTCTTGGTTGGTTTGCGTGGGTCGCTTCTCATTGCGTTCCGAACTACCGTCACTTGTGCTACTTTTTGATAGCTGTTGGCCTTCATCCATATTGCCCACAGCAGCGTTTCGAACTTGGCGGAATTGCGAACTGCATCCGTTATATCGCCCCAGAGTTACACATCCATATTTTTCCATTCGCTCTCCTTGGCGCACCCCGACCCCCCCCCCCCCCCCCCCCCCCCCCCCCTAGCGCGGGTTCCCTCACCGGTTGACTTAACCAATCACCGAATTTCTGGCTGTACTGACCTTTAGTCAGTTGACCCCGTTAACCACAACATCCGTTTCATTCCACCCATGGATAGCCGTTTCAAGCTAGGACACAGATAAGTATTTGTTAATCTATTTTTATTTGTTTGTTCTGTGCTGACGAAGGCTTTGGCCGCAACGTCCATTGTTTTTTGTAGTTGTACTTTGGTAAAGCTCTCAACCTACTTCTTGTTTTTCAGTGATTCATTCCTTTCTATTTAGTGCGTTTTCAAAATTATATCAAAGGGACCACACACACACACAAACACACACACACACACCCACCCCACCCACCAACCCACACCCACACCCACCCCCCACCCCCCCCCCCCCACACCCACACTCACACCAACCACCCCCCCCCCCCCACACACACACACACACAATCAGACATATAAAGTGATACATGCCTCTGCTGAAGAATGCGTTAATGGATGATGAGTGAATGGCAAGCGGGCACGGGAAATATAACTTTACATATCGCCGGAAAACATCAAGAAATGAATTAGGGGTAAGGGGAAATCAAGCATGTGCACCGTGAAGATGTACTACCGAAAAGGTTGAAGAGTAATTACATTAAGCATTATATGGGAAGAGTGTATTCGATTATAATGATTAGAGAGTTAGCTATGTTATGCTGCTCGCATACCCATTCAATAACTAAATTTATATCAGACGTTCTTTACTAACTAAGTTTAACAGTTGGCAAACTACTGAACGTAAACGTGTCTAGAAAATCAACTTGAGGTTGATGGCAACGTTGCAAAGGTAATGTCATTGTGTTTTTAAGGTGAACAGTGCTGTTAACATGTTATATGTTGTAGTAACACAATCAATCAATCAATCATGTGCCATGCCGGAAAGCGTGGGCGGTCATAACTCGCCATTTCACTCGATCACCAGAGTCGTGGATCAGCTCAGTATTCCGGTCTCGACCATGCCATGTGGCCAAGCCATCCAGGTATTTACTTTTCAGTCTTCCCCTTGGTAGCTTCCATTAGATCTTGCCAGCTGTCACCAAGTTTTCCAATTCATTTCTTCTCATAACATGTCCAAAAAATTTTGACTGTCTACGTCTAATTTCTCTAATCAATTTACGATTTTCATTTGTCTCCTGTAGTACTTGGTCATTGGTTTTTCTGTCTGTCCATGGTATTCTTTGCATTCTCCTCAGAAACCACATTTCTGCAGCCATCAGATGTTTTTCAGCTTGACTGCTCATTGTCTAAGTTTCACATCCATACAAAATAACAGGCTCTATGTAGCACTTCAACGCTATTTTTCTCGTTTCAGTTGACATCCTTTTATTGGTCAGTATGTTTTTCAAGTTGCTAAAGGCTACTTTCGGCATAGTGATTCTTGTTCTAATCTCTTCACAATATGCCAACATTGTATATAATATAAACGTTCACAAGCCGAAAGCTATGTCTTGAAATATGTCCTTTTTAAAGATACTTTACGGGCTAGATTAATATTAAGTTGTGTTATTAATTCGTTGTTTATATGTCAGGTCTTAGTCAGATATGACTGAGCTACCGTATAACAGTTGACGGTACTACCTGCTTTCTGTTAGCGCCGAACGTTGGGCGGCGCTTACCAAACCCGACACCCCACATTGTGCCAACGGCTTCGGGCGGAAGAGCGCAATTGGGAGGGTACAAGCCTTACCCTGGTGCGAGGAAATGCAACCTAAAGACAAAATGTCATGGCAGGGCAGACCAGGCCCTAAGCCTTGGTTGGCGGCTGGTCTGCGATCGAAGCTCCGACAGACGGACAGTTAGAGCATTGCTTTGCTGATCCGGCAGCTTCTGCAGCTTGTCTTGTTCCAGATGTAGAGGTGTTACCTTTCCTCTGGAGTGAACTAGGCAGGCCGAGAGAGGGATCATGCTGCATGGGCAACACATGATCTCTATATTTTAGCCCAGGCTTTGTGCTATGGAGAGGCAATAACTCCATCCCTGGTCTTAACCGGTCTCGGAATCAAAGCGAGAGGCAACTGTTACGGGTTATAAGTCCCTGTCAATTGGCGTAGACATGAGGCGCCACGCGTTGCCTCTGACGGTGGGAGACACCTACAGGTGTCACTGATCAGCTACCGCCCGCCTCAAGCTGGGCAGCCCCCGGCCAATTGGGTGCTGATCCGCCACAGCCTGCCTGCTTCAATGGGTGCTTGGGGCTAGGACAAAATCTGAATCGCAGGCTGTAAAACCAATGCACCAGGTACTAATAAAAAGAAAAATAGAAACCTCAAGCTACGGCTTGCAACCTGGAACGTGAGAACCATGTGTCCAGGATTTTCCACTGACTTGACCAATATTGACGATGTGAGAAAAACGGCTGTGATTGATGCCGACCTCAATCGTCTTAACATTGATATTACTGGCCTGCAGGAGACTCGCCTCGCTGAGGAAGAGTCACTCAGGGAAAGCAATTACACCTTTTTTGGAAGGGTAGAGGGCAGGCAGAAAAAAGGCAACACGGTGTGGGCTTTGCAGTGAAGAATTCGCTACTGGGAATGATTGAAATTCCAGCAGGAGGAAATGAAAGACTATTATCCCTGCGCTTGGCAACCTCTTGTGGTTTTGCCACCATTATTACTGCATATGCACCGACACTCGATTCCTCTGATGATGTGAAGGATTCGTTCTATGAGGAGTTAGACTCCGTGATCAAGGCAGTTCCAAAATCTGACTACATTTATATGCTCGGTGATTTCAATGCTCGTGTGGGCAAGGACTCGAGTTCATGGCCAGTGTGCCTTGGAAAATACAACATCGGTCGCATGAATGAAAATGGGCAAAGGCTGCTGGAGCATTGCACCAGAAATGACCTATGTATTACAAACTCCTTTTTTAAAACAAAAGAGCTGCATAAGGTCACATGGAAACATCCAAGATCCGGCCATTGGCACCAGCTGGACTTCATCATCACACGGAGACAACATCTGAACCATATATCATTGACTCGAAGTTACCACAGTGCTGACTGTGATACGGATCATTCTTTGGTTGTTGCAAGGGTTAGACTGAGACCAAAGAGAATCTACACAGCTAAACACAAATCTAGCCCCAGGATTAATATTATTAACACTCACGATCCTGAAAAGTGCTTTCAGTTTCAACAGCAACTTGAAGACGCTTTCACTGATACACCAGAAAATTGTACAGTAAAGTGAAAAGTGGGGTCAACTTAAGGAAACTCTTTATAAAACTGCCGTAGGGGTTTACGGCACTGTGGATCATAAGAGGCAGGACTGGTTTGCGGCAAACAGCCAGACTCTGCAGCCCTTGATTGATAAGAAGAAGATAGCTCTCTTAAGAAACAAGGAAAGACCAACGCGTAACACTCTGAGTGAGCTAAAGCAAGCTAGGAAGGATGTGCAAAAGGCTGCCAGGCAGTGTGCAAATGATTATTGGATCAAGTTATGTGAGTCCATTCAAATCGCAAGTGATAAGGGAAACATCAGAAGCATGTATGAAGGAATAAAGAAAGCCTGTGGTCCAATGATCAAAAGAAGTGCACCATTGAAAACCTTGACTGGAGAAATCATAACTGATAAGAAACAGCAGATGGACAGATGGGTAGAGCACTATTTGGAGCTTTACTCAAGTGAGACCAAACTAGCGGATGATTCCCTCAACGCCATAGTGGCTCTACCAACTCTTGACCACCTGGACATACTTCCCACCATAACAGAAGTTGAGCGTGCTATAAATGAACTTGCATCTGGCAAGGCTCCAGGTAAGGATGGGATTCCAATAGAGGTTATCAGGAGTGGGCAAGACACACTCACTCTACAGATCCACCAGCTAATAGAGCTATGCTGGCGAGAAGGACAAGTCCCACAGGATTTCAAAGATTCAAGCATCATAACACTGTACAAGAACAAGGGCGATCGGAGCGACTGCAACAACTATAGGGGTATCTCACTTCTGTGTATTGTTGGAAAAGTATTTGCCAGAATTGTTCTGCGCAGACTTCAAGTCCTAGGATATCATGTCTACGCCGAATCACAGAGTAGCTATCGACAGAACCGGTCTACCATTTATATGATATTCTCATTGCGACAAATGCAAGAAAAATGCCGTGAACAGAATCAACCACTGTTTATTGCCTTCATCGACCTCACAAAGACATTTGATTTGGTCAGTCGTGAGGGTCTGTTCAAGGCACTAAAGAAGATTGGCTGCCCACCAACTCTTCTGTCCATTGTGGAATCGTTCCACAAATGCATGAAGGGTATAATCAAGTTTGATGGTGCAACTTCTGAAGAGTTTGAAATCAAGAGTGGAGTTAAGTAAGGTTGTGTACTAGCTCCCACCCTCTTTGGAATATACTTTTCACTTCTACAGAAATATGCCTTTCGTGATCAGGATGGTGGTATATACATTCACTCACGCTCACATGGCGGCCTCTACAATGCTCAGAGATTGAAGGCCAAGACCAAAGTTAGGAGGTACTGATCAGAGAGTTGCTTTTTCCGGATGATGCTGCAGTTACGACCCACTCTGAGGAAGAATTACAATGTCTACTATCTGCATTCTCCAATGCTTGTTCTGAATTTGGTTTAACAATTAGCAAAAAGAAGACACAGATTATGTCACAAGGTGCACATGGGGTACCATCAATCTTTATTGACGACGCCGAACTAGAGATGGTAGACCATTTTACATATCTAGGATCAGTGCTAAATAGCAAATTATCCCTAGATCAGCAAATCAACATCCGGATTGGTAAGGCAGCAACAACAATGAACAGGTTAAGAAAAAGAGTCTGGGAGAACATTATGCTTACTGCCAAAACAAAAGTCCTTGTCTATCAAGCCTGTGTCCTTAGCACTCATCTTTATGGCAGTGAAACCTGGACAACTTACTCACACCAAGAGAAACGTTTAAACAGCTTTCTTATGAGGTGTGTGCGAAGAATTCTTGGTATTAAGTGGCAAGACAAAATCACAAATACTGAAGTATTGGAAAGATCAGGTTGTGTGACGGTTTATTCCATGCTCAGTCTTCGTAGACTTAGATGGATAGGACATCTTAGGAGGATGGATGATGGTAGAATACCAAAGGACATCTTTTTTGGTGAATTACAGATGGGTAAGAGATCTCAGGGTCGGCCTCTACTACGATACAAAGATGTGTGTAAGCGGGACATGATTGATACAGGCATTGATAATGCACATTGGGAGCAAGTCGCCGCTGAACGTGTTGCATGGAGGGCAAACATCAGAAATGGAATAAAGACAAAGGAGAACATTATTGCAGATAAGTCACACACCGAGCGTGTGAGACGTAAGATGGTGCATGATGGTGGAAATGACCACGTGTTCACATGCACCCACTGTGAACGAACATTTACAGCGCGAATTGGCCTTATCAGTCACATTCGCTACCGCCATGGGTAAAAGTTATTATGCCTTTTTGAAGCACAAACTATCGTCTGTCAAGACGGCAAGGTGCCAATGATATTAATTTGTTGTTTATCTAAACTCTGTCTCTTCATACATGTGGATCCAAAACTAGCAAGTGTAGCTTGGGATGGTATATACTGGACCTCTCAAGATGAGAATAGAGCACATTTAATAATGTTCAACTCCAGCATGGTTTATTTCTATGTACCTGGTGTGCTTCTAACAAATTGTAATAATAAATCAGTTATATAATAATTTTACATGAAATTTAATAGTACTAAAGGGGGTTACGAACACAATTTGTAATCTCGCATGCTGCTTTCGAAACACAGCTACGGGCGATTTGGAAGCAGACCGCCTTGCGTTAGTTTTAAATACAGAGGTATGAGTGCCGGTCATTCAGAAAGCTAGCAAACTAGTGAACGTAAATTTTCAAAGAAACTAAGAACAGACAAAAATGATGGGGTTTACTGCAACGCCCTGTTAACGATGTGCAACTAACTTTAACTATGGGTAATCAAGGAAATGGAAATTTCAAAATAGTGATGGCTGACCTGATTGCTCTGATAGTATGAGTTATAAAAAGATAATCAGGAAACACGGACTTGGGGCAATTAACAAAAATGAACAATTATTTAACAATTTTTGCAAAGTGAATCATTATGTAATAAGAGGAATTGTTTTTCCATACAGCAAAATACGTAAGGCAATGTCATCAGACCCACATCCAGACAATGGCAGCAAGTTAAAAGCATTTAGAACGAATAACATATTGAATATTTTGAAAAGGGATATAAAATATACACAAAGTGTGTATTTTTAATGACTGTACAGTGTTCGAAAATATTGCCGGTCCATGTTTTGTATTCACCCTCTCTAAAGTTCACGCAACATAATAGGTAAATACAAAACGTGGGCCGGCAATATATTCAAACACTGCACAGTCATTAAAAATACACCCAGTAAATAAAACCTGAAACCCTTCAAAAAGAGGAAAGGGAAAATAAAACAAAAAAAAAGCATATTTAAACAATAGCAGAACCAGATCTACGAAAATTCAGATCCCGTGAGAAATCCACAGTGGCTAATTAAAGAAGTTAGAAAGTTGATAGAAGCATGTACAAGACACCATTTAGATGATTTAGCACAGCGGTTCTCAACCGATGAGGAATTCCCCCCCCCCCCCCCAGGGGGGAATTTTAGGGTTTCCAGGGGGTAGGGGGAATTAAGATTATTTCAAGATCACATTAATACAAGAACCAGTTACTTGATATTGTTTTCCCCTCTAAATTTTACGGTTCTGTACTTTTCAGCCCTAATGAAATTCGTTTTATAACGTAAGTAGACCCGCAAATCACGTTTTATGTAGATGTCTAGACTTGTTCTAGTCTGTGTTATTACATTTAGCTTCCATTTTTATGTGTACTGTGTAAAGGGGGGGGGGGGGTTATAGGGAGGAAATTCGTCGAAAGGGGGGGGGGGGGTGACGTTCTGAACATATGGTAAAGGGGTGCATGGGCCAAAAAATGTTGAGAACCACTGATCTAGCAGGAGAGGCAGAAGTAGTAGCATCGAAAGGAAACTTCAGAGACGTTTACATCACCACACGGATATTAGCAGTAAAAATATAACCAACTAAATTGGCTTTTTAAACATAGCAATGGGACAATTCGTACCAACATTAAAGAGCAAATGAATAGATGGGTTTAATACTTTGAAGAACTTCTGATTTGACTATTCCAAAAGATCCCACAGATATCCAGTCTGCAGAAGTATTACCGTGAGAACCACACACAAAATAAATTAGAAAAATCAATACTCTTCACGAATGGAAAATGTGCTGATGTAGATGGTATACAGGAAGACGCTATTACAGCCAATATAAATATCTCAACTCAGTCATTACACAAATTATTTCGCAGAGACGAGGAGGGGTGGGTTGTGGGGGAGGGATAATGAAATACCAGCAAACTAGAGAAATTGGTATGTGGTGAATCTACCAGAGAAGAGAAATCTTCTGAAGATTTAGAAATTCTAGAGAAATTATGTTGTCTGTTTCTATTAAAATATAAAGCAAGATTATTTTGGAGATTCCAGGGAAGTCATTGACGAACAATTAAGTGTCATGCATGACGTCCGACCAAAAAGTTCCACCACTCGTCCAGCACGACCTTGTGGGCGATCCGACATCTCAATATGGGAACCAAACAGTTGTCAGAATTTTCTGGAAATTGTGTGGGACGTGAAGACGACGAGGCAGGGAACTGTCAGCTCAAATGCTGCGGCCTAGTATGTGTGCTGGCTAACACTAAACACCCCACACTAAACAGTATCTGCTATGGCGCTATCATTACCTTATCGCCAAACTTATTTCTGACTTTCAATCTGTCCTTAGAATTTGCTGAACGTGTCTGTACAGAAAATGGGACCTGGTGGATCAACCCCGTTAAAAAACGATCCTGGACCAACTTTAACTCGTGTGTGGTCCCCCGGACTGATTTCAGCGCGCATGCTGTGAGTATTAACATTTAAAACATGAGTATGTGTGAACTCATTTGTATCAAACAAATCATCATGCGTGCTTTTGTGGCTGCTTGGAAACAAGGGAGATGTGGTTCTGGAGACGAATGTTGCTAATTCCTTGGCTGCCAAAGTAACTAGCAACAACTGCCTCGAAGAGGCTAATGAACGTAGTGCATTATATAAAACTATAAGAAACAGACAAACAGCTTTCTTTGATTTTATAATAAGAAAAGAGGGAATGGAACACATCGTGACGACTGGAAAGATCAATAGAAAAAGAGATAGAGGCAGATCGAGAAAAATTATGCTGAATGGAATGAGACGGAGACATGGGGGTGGGGTGTGGGGGATATTATCGGCAGAGTTTATTCAAAGCATCAAGGACCGAGAAATGCGGAGAGACATGCACGCCTACTTTAGTTGGTAGAGCACATGATAATGATGATGATCATGACGCGTGATAAGATTTTCTAATTCTTTTTGCTACCGCCAGTTGTTTTATCGACATACTCAATCCAGTTTGTCAGACTCCTTATGTTTCAAAAGTTACTTCCGTAGTAAATTATACCAAAGCCTTTTAACTTTAAAATAATCTTCCCCACGTGCAGAATGAGTTGAATTAATGGTTGCTTGGGGCACAAAGATTCAATATATAAACATATGTTTCTTATAAGTGTATTCGTATCATCAAAAGACTTCTATCTTGCCGTATAGAAGATCAACTGCAGACCCAATAAATAAAAGGTTTAAGGTTTATACAGAGGTTTGGTTAAATAAGCAGAAGACTATCCCTTGATAAATGAAAACAGTTGTCATTCAACATTTAGTGATAACTGATTATAACTATTGCCTTGCATTAATGACAATGGATTTTAGGTGTTATCATTCGCAATTGATTAGCTTAATAAAATGTGTATAGAATTGGTGTGGTTGGTGATGTTTTTGCTTGTATGTTTTAATATTTTCATATTGACAACCGTTCATTTGATTAATGCTGATATAGTTTAATGTACGATTTAATACTTTGCATTATATATTCCCTCACTCGCTTCACTGCTATCGACTGCTACTGGATTAATAATACCTTTCAGTTTTATTTCATTGCTGAGGCTAAACTCTACCCAATGTTTTTTTTTTTTTTGTTGGTTTTTTGTTTTTGCTATCCGTATTTCACTCTTGTTTTTTCTCACTTAGCTCTGGGTGTGATAGTTAACTCTTTTTTTTTTTTTTTGGCCCGAAATAGCTGTTAACCAAAGTTGACCCACCTTCCGAGGCCCCAGAAGCTACCAGGATACGTGGTATATTACTGGGTTATACAGAAACAGAACTTGAACAATCTATTCAGAGAGAGATGACGAGACGAGACACATTTACTCCCAGAGCGGCGCTTCAAGCAAACATATTAATGTGTCAATGTGAAAGGGAAGTGTTAAGAAAGAGATGGCGCTTTGAATTTGAGCAGAGGATGAGAAATCTAGGAATTGTCAACGACAAACTAGAAGAACTGTTTCGTTTAGAGGATGACGCGTATGAGGAAAGGAAACGGCAAGAAGGAATATTGTACGGGGAAGAGATCACTAAGCGGTTGTCTAGACAGTAATCTCTCAAGTGGAAAATAAAGATAGAAATACGGGTGCTCATTCAGCCATTAAAGACGATGCACACATATGCCAACCACCGCAGCACTAGATAATCTTCCAGATGTTTTTATCATGGATTACACCAATATGGACACTCAGAATACACATGGCATTTTTATGAGTCAACCTATGGACTGTCAAGCTGGACAATTTTACGTATTCAGTTACCACTTTCTAGCACGGACCACACTGGACTATTGCGGAGAAGCTCGCTCTATTAACGAATTCTCGAGTTAAAGAACTGCAGAAAGAGAAGGGAAGATTGTTACACCCTATTCTGAAAAAGGAAACCGCCAGTTGCATTCATATCATGGAACCATGGTGTTTAAAAGAATCCCCCACAGAAAGAGGAGACTTAAGGATCTTATATTGATCAATTAGGAATTACGGAGAATCGCCCTTATGATAAGCGTTATTGAGAATGCCGAACTCGTAGACATAGGCATCAGATGAGCCCTACTTAAAGGGGAGGCTATGTGACAATATTGTTCACGTATTCTCAAAATTTGGTCATATTTTGCAAACTTATCGAAGAAGGTATGACAGGCTGAAACAATGCTCGCGTTATCAGTTCAAGCAACACTGCTTTCTAGAGAACCGCACTGACGTGTGACGGCTAACGAATATTGACCGTCCTGTCTCGATTACAACATAACCTAACTCCATCCATCCATCATGTGCCAAGCCGATAAGCGTGGATGGTCATGTTCTGCCATCTCACTCGATCACCAGAGTCGTGAATCAGCTCTGTCTCGACCATGCCATGTGGCCAAGACATCCAGGTATTTAATTCTTGGCCTTCCCCTTGGTCTGTTCCCTTCGATCTTGCCAGTTGTCACCAAGTTCTCCAATTCATTTCTTCTCATAACATGCCCAAACGATTTTGACTGTCTACGTCTAATGTCTCCAATCAGTTTACGATCTTCATTTGTTTCTTGAAGGACTTGTTCATTGGTTTTTCTGTCTGTCCATGGTATTCTTTGCATTTTCCTCAGAAGCCACATTTCCACAGCCATCAGATGTTTTTCAGCTTGTCTGCTCATTGTCCACGCCTCACAGCCATATAAAAGTACAGGTTCTATGTAGCACCTCAACACTCTTTTTCTCGTTTCAATTGATATCTTTTTATTGGTCAGTATGTATTTCATCTTGCAAAAGACTACCTTCGCCATGGCAATTCTTGTTCTAATCTCTTCAAGGCATCTCCCATCAAATGTTATACTGTTCCGAGATAGTTGTACCGACTCACTTGTTTAAGAATATGCCCACTTACTTGTATATTACATTGTGGTATTTCTTCCTTCCTAGTTAGAGGCTGTAAATAGTGCTAAACACTTGCTAGTGGTCTTGATAAGGTGTAGCCATGAAGGTATAAAATTTACGTTCACCAGACGGAATGGTAGACGACGAGGCAACCGCTTATCAATTTGACAAATATTCTTTGCTAACTTCTTTATCAATTTATATGACAGGTTTGTGTTTCCAATATATGTTCTTTAAAGTCTAATGTCTTTTCCTTCGTTTGGAAATATGCAAGCATTGTTATCATATACCCTGGCATTTATCTATTTATAGCTTTTATGTAGTCAATAGAGCAAAGATGTCTTTGTTTACTTCTATCGAGCGCTATTTTACTACTCTTAGCAAATACATAGCATTCGTTGTATCTTTCTTTCCACAAAACCACATTGTTCTGTCCCAATTTCTGGTATATTGTCTTTCAAGTCCATTGAATCCTGCTTCCAAACAAAATCTATGTGACTGGATTCATTTTACTTCTTTTTTTTTCTCACTAATATTAGAATAACATTATGCATGTCACATTTTTTTTTCTTTTTAGACCAACATATTTTTTAAGATGCACATTCCCAGTTCTGTGGCGAAGCGGTTAGAGACGCAATTCGTTATCCCGCATACCGCGGTGGAAATACACCTGCGGGCGATTTTTAAGCCGACCGCCTTACGTTCGTTTCCATGTTATGGTATGAGTGCCAGTCGTTCAGAAAACAATAGCAAACTACTGAAAGTAAACTTTTCCAGGAATCACAAACAGCCACATAACGCAGGAGTTGTATGCAGCGTTATTTAATTAATGTGTAACTAACTAACTAACATTGCCAGAAAGATAGTAAAATTATACCGACATCGAAATTAATGACACTGAAATTATTGACATCGCAAATTCAATGTCCAGTTACCGAAAGATACAATGAACAAAAATATCATTCGAATGCAGATTCTACCGCCTACGATTTTGAACTTGAAAAAAATTACTACTTTACTTATTTTAGATTCATTAATTTGTATGTCTGAATATGAACAGCGACGTCAACATTAAATAGAAAAAGAGGAGTAGGAGAAGGGGAAAAGAACAACAACAACAACAATAAATGAACAACAACAACAACAACAACAACAACAACAACAACAACAACAACAACAACAACAACAAGAAAGAAGTAGAAGGAGGAGCAGGCGAAGAAAAAGAACAGAAAGGGGAAAACACAAACAGAGATCAAGAAAAAGATCAAGAAAGAGAACAAAAACGAGAATCGTAAACATTCGAATACATTATATTAGTTAATTTCTTTGTAAGTATCATTTGTTGTCTTCTCTAGACACATAATGTCTTGCAGTGGACACGCCGACACTAATTGTGCTGTATTGTTTGTTTCTAGAAGCAAGCAGACAATTTGATCCTACTCTACACAATAGGATACAGTGTATCCCTGGTTTCTCTGATTGTAGCTGTCGCAATTATGTTGTACTGGAGGTAATTGTATATTCAAATTTTAAGTATTAAAGTAATTTATCTATTATGTTTTTTTCTACGTTAAAAAGCTAATTAAAATATATAAACTGAGGAAATAAGCACACATGAAAACACTCATATTGAGAGTGAATCGCGCAAGATAAATTAACAGAAATCACTCGCTAAAAATTCACACATCAACGAAGGCATAACAACTTCGCATCATGGATATATCAAATGTATTAATGCTGCAAAGTTAGTTAGTTAGTTAGTTAGTTAGTTAATTAGTTAGTTAGTTAGTTAGTTAGTTAGACAGATAGATAGTCAGTTAGTTAGTTAGTTAGTTAGTTAGTTAGTTAGTTGGTTAGTTAGTTAGTTAGTTAGTTAGGTAGTTAGTTAGTTAGTTAGTTAGTTCGTTCGTTAGTTAGTTAGTTAGTTAGTTAATTAGTTAGTTAGTTAGTTAGACAGATAGATAGTCAGTTAGTTAGTTAGTTAGTTAGTTAGTTAGTTAGTTGGTTAGTTAGTTAGTTAGTTAGGTAGTTAGTTAGTTAGTTCGTTCGTTCGTTAGTTAGTTAGTTAGTTAGTTAGTTAGTTAGATAGTTGGTTGGTTGGTTGGTTGGTTGGTTAGTTAGTTGGTTAGTTAGTTGGTTATTTAGTTCGTCGCGGTTCAAAATTCACAGCAACGGGTCGTCCCCATTATGCTCCGTTCCTGCGTCAGTGAATATCACATAAATTGTTCCTCACTGTCCCATGTGAAAAGTGGAACAGACAGGAGTCTCGACAAACCAACAGCCCGCACAGGTACACTATGCATAATGCCGCCGCCAGAATGTCAACATAAAAGTCCTCTACGAAAAATACAGTACATTGTTGATGGAAGCGGCAGTCACTAGAAAACCAGCAGCCAGACATTACTGCATAATGCAAACCAGTCCGTTTTGCGACAAAGCCAGCAAGCCATTTTTCCGAACATGCATTTACGCTTCATACAACCGCGGACAGATGAAAAAGCATTTCACTGTACATAATGCCGCCGCCAGAGTGCCACCACGAAAGTCCTCCACGAAAAATACAGTTCATCTTCGATGGAAGCGGCAGTTACTATAACGCCAGCAGCCACTTATTTCTGCATTAGGCAAAACCAGTCAGTTCTGCGACAAAGCCGGCCGCCATTACTCCGAACAACCGCGGACAGGTGTAAAAGTATTTCACACGAAATTCACAGCTCACAGTGTGGCGCCACGCACTCAACTCGGTAGCAGGGCGACGGAACACACTTCCAGTTCAACATGAAGAAAATGCAGACGGTAGCCACAAGCAGAAACACTCCAGAGGCCTTAACTGTTTACATGCCTATCCTCCATGTTCGGGTCCAGAAGTCAATGTTATTCAATTGTCAATGCTGCAAAAGATCTAGCTTGAAAATGGGAAGCATTATATTATTACCCAATTGTAAGAAGGTCCAGAATAGACACAAATCCGAGTAACAACTATAACATACATTCGATATCCCAACTATACAACGTAAGGGCTGAGTCAGTGATGACTTAAACGAGAGCTTTAAATATGTGATCAAGACTATCTTGGAGCAGTTCAAACAGAAAAGATAAACGGTTGGTGTATGTAGTACAAATTACAATATGCAGAAGTTCATGCCTTGATATATAAGAATTCTTCTGAAGGTGTTGAAGTCATCCACACGGATATGTATGTTGTTCTACACGTGAAGATCTTATGAGGCTGTACAGAGCAGGTTGGAGGGAGAAGTGTAAAAGAAGACTGCGGTGCCCTCGCCTTGACACCAAGTAGCCTGAATGTGGTGGTCATTGCATAAACTAAAGCCTGGCTCAGTGACCCATTGAGTATGAGTTGGGAGATCGGAATGGGCTGAGCTTGAAGACAGTGGGTGGGGTCTCCGAGGAGGACAAGGCTGACAAAACTCTGCTTCAAGCCACGCGGGTGTAAGAGGAAATTGGCAAGCCGATAGGCTTGAGGGAGTAGCTACTGCTGAAAACAATAAATAGATTTTTCCCGAAGCAGTTTTCTACTAACCGAAAACAACGCCAGAACCCGAAGAAACATTAAAGGAAGCTACCACTTCTACACAAGATGAATCCACTCCCGTCGCTCAACCGACGTCAAAGACTACAACTTTAACTGAAGCCAGCAGCAGCCGTGAAGTTGTCAACAACACCAAGACGAAGCAGCCCAGTTTACCAAAGGCCTCCATATCGGAGCAAACCACAACTGAGGATTTCACTAGCAAATTACTGCTAAAACAGACAACCGTGGGAGAAGCCAAACTGTCGGCGCTACCAACAGACAAGACAATCAGTCTGTTAGAAAACGACCTGGGAAGAAACAGCATCTGCCAGATGCGCAAGACACCTGATGGAGTAGTGGTCTCCATCAACAAAAACCCAAAGACCACAACACTTATGCAGAAAATCGCACAAGGAGAGAAGGCCGACTTCAAGCTTCACCACGGCATCTCATTGGAAGCCACCCGGCACCGCACAAGTAAACGATGGGTCATTAAACGAGTCAAGACCCATCTCACCAACGACCAGATCAGGGAGATGCTGACGAGGGAGAACAAGAAACTCAAGATCACCAGTGCTGAGAGGATCATCGGAAAGAACAACATCCCCTCCACAGTCGTCATAGTAAATTCATCAGATGGGACAAGAGAGACCAAATTCCAGAGCACTACATACTGAGAGTGGTAACTTACGGGGTATGTGAGCCGGTCGCTCAGAAAGCAATGGCAAACTACTGAGCGTAATCCTGCCTAGTACATCAACAGCAGCTGAATAATGCTGATGTTGACTGCACATCCTGTAAGGGATATCCAAGGAAAAAAAAGTGACGACCATAATCTGTGTCTTCTTACAATTTAATTCTAACCCTAGTTGTTCCCTGTATGCAACAACCACATCTACTAAATGTTGCCGATCCTGCTCATTCTCTGCACTCAATACTGTATCATTTGCATATATAATGTTATGGATATTTTGTTTTTCCTCCAACGATGATTCTTTTCATATCTTTTACATTTCTGAAAATGTTTTCACTGTACGGGAAAAAAATATCTGGAGACATTACACATCCCTGTCTCACACCTCTCTGAATAGGCTGATATTGACCTACTTCATTATCAATCCGTATGGCAGCTTGTTGTTTCCACTATATAAGGGGCGTTCATTTGAAACCCGTTCCTGTCGCACCGCGCGTAATTGCGTACGTTGAACATGATCATGTCATAGTCATGTGATAAGTACTGACCAATGAATGAAAGAGCACGTGTTTATCGTCCCCATGATGCATAGGTTCTGTTTCTGACCGTTGAGAAAATGGTCGGGTTGATTCAGAATCCGTCCATAGAAGCTTACAGAGCGATGATTCAGTTCCTTTCATTTGAAGGATGTCGACCAGTGGACATTCATCGAAGAATGCAGGCAGCGTACGGTAACAAATGTTGAAGACAACAGTGACAGACTGGGCACGAATGTTTCGGAAAGGACGTCAGTTCACGACAGATCTTCGACGGCCGAGTCAAGCGCAAATTGGTGCAAAAGAAAAAAAACCATCGCCAAAATTGATGCAGTAGTACAAATGAACCGCTGTCGAAGCATACGTTCGCTAGCGAAAGAATTTGATGTGTCAATTGGGACAATTCAAAAGGTCATTCGTAAGAAACTGCAATATCGAAAGGTGTGTTCACAGTGGATACCACGGATGTTGACCGACCACCAAATAGAGGAACGCATGGGATGGTGTTTGAACCACTTGCTGCGTTACAGAGTGGCCGGTGGTGCATTTCTCTTCCGCATAGTGGCAGGCGATGAATCATGGTGTCACTACTTTGAGCCGAGCAGCAAAAGAGAGAACATGCATTGGGGGCATGCTGGATCACCAAAAGCCAAAAAAATTCAAATTACATGTTTCCGCTGGTAAGGTTATGCTGAGCGCATTATTTGACCATGAAGGGCTACTGTTGGCCGATATCAACATCAACTCTACTCATTACTTGCAAACACTAGACAAGCTGCTAAAAGCCATCAACGACCCGGCATGCTTTCTCGCGGTGTGATTTTGTTGCACGATAATGCTCGTCCGCATGTCGCAAAGATTGTGCAAGAAGCATTAGCTTGGAAGGAGTGGGAAATTCTGAAACATCCAGCCTATAGTCCTGATTTGTCACCATGTGATTTTCATTTGTTCGGACCTCTAAACAAAAGTTTTCAAGGGGCAATGATTTCACACAGATGCAGACGTAATGAACGCGATAAACACTTGGTTCAGTGAGCAACCACAATCCTTTTTTGCGGACGGCTTCACCGCCTACTTGCCTGAACGTCTACGGCGACTTCTTCTGACCAATCCATGATGCATAATTCATTCAGAATGAATGCTTTGTTAAATTCTACCACACCTGTTAATGTTTCTTTCATGCTTAATAATAATAATATGTTCTATTCACTAGTATAAGGTCTTTCCCATCAATTTGTAGATCTGCAAGCATCTCTGTCATGTTGACATGTCTTACTTTATCGACAGCCTTTGTGTAGTCAATAAAACAAATGTGTAGGTCGTTGTTTACGTCTACAGAACGTTCAATTAATATTCTCAGCAAACATATGGCATTTACCGTACCCATGCCTTCTACAAACCCACATTGTTCTACTCCTATTTCGAATTGTATTTTCTACCCAACTCTTTGCATGATAATTCTTAGAAAACTTTTCGTGATGTGGCTCATTATACAAATTGTTTGATTTTGATCACATTCCAAGGCTAATGATGTTTTCGGCATTGCAATGAATATCGAATTACATGATTCAAGAAGTGTATCTCCACTATCATTATTGCTTTCAGCAGTCTTGTGACATGGTCTATTCCATATTTTCCCTAAGGCATTGAACATTTATGATGTGATGTTATCTTGCCAGTTTTGATTTGGTTAAGGGCATTCTGAGCTTCAATCTTCATAATTGATGGTCATTCATTATTATTTCGAAGATCATATTGTTCTTCTTTTGAATCATCATAGAAGTCTTTCACATTATCTGACCAAGCATGTAAAATCTGATCCTTTTAACTTCTTTTATGATTTTACCATCTTTGATTTTTAGGCAACAAGTTGATGTGTGTGTTCTTTTGTTAGTGATGACACATTCTTTTATGCATTAATTTGGTGTTACGAGTGTTGTGTTGGTTTTCATTTCCCTGCAATTTTTATCAAGCCATGTTTAATTTTCCTCTGCATAATTTCCTAATTTTCCTGTGAATATCTTCACATTTTTCATGGTTATTTTTGTTATTTTTTTCTTATTTCCATGAGTTTTAATATGTCTTCCGTCATCCATTTCTTGCGCCCCATTATCTTTATTTTTGGAATGGTTGTTTCTGCAGCTTGGTTGACTGATTTCTTTAATATTTCCCATTGGTCGCTTGCATCTTGAAATAATATTTCCATATTGAACAATGCATCACATATGTTCTTTACCTCTACGTTGAATTTATCTTTTATCTTCTCACTCTTCAGTGCCCGTAGTTTTAATATATCTTCCGTCATCCATTTCTTGCGCCCCATTATCTTTATTTTTGGGATGGTTGTTTCTGCAGCCTGGTTGACTGATTTCTTTAATATTTCCCATTGGTCGCTGGCATCTTGAAATAATATTTCCATATTGAACAATGCATCACATATGCTCTTTACCTCTACGTTGAATTTATCTTCTCTCTCTTCAGTGCCCGTAGATAAAATTGTGTGTTTCTTGATGTATATTTGACTTTCTTTAACTGTATATGTATATTTCTTCTTATTAATCTATGATCGCTGTAGCAGTCTGCGCTTGGTATAGTTTTTGCTACGTTTATGACATTTCGAAATCTTCTCTTGATGAAAATGTAATCAATCTGATTTCTGATCTTATGATCAGAATCCTCCATGTCCATAATTTCCTTGGGTGATGTTGATACCAGGTCTTTTGCCAACTGTACAAGTCGGCAACCTCTTTCATTCTATTTCCCGAGTCCATACTTGCCTACTATGCATCCGTCCTGTTGATTTCAAACTTGGCATTCAATTAATTATATTTACTTCAGAATTCTATAACATGCATCGATGTTGTCATCACTGCTTTCTGCTTCTATGATGTTGACATCAAAAGGTCTTCTACTCAACTTCACCAGTAACACTTTTTCTGATACATTCCAATATCCTTCGATCTATTTTGATCTCTCTGTATCCATTATAATTGCCACTCTTCGCTGTTTTTTTTTTCTCTCCACTAAAATGGATTATGCTATATTCCTCAGATGTTATAATACCCATTCCTTTCCATCTGGTCTCTCATGTACCTAACATGTTAATATTTAGTTTTCTCATTTCATTCTTAATTTTATCACTCATGGTTCTTAAATTCCAAGTTCCCACTTTCAATGTTGATACTTCTTTGCACTCAGTTGCCTGCTGGCGGCCTGGAGTCTTCTGGTGCACATGACTACCCCTACTAGGCGAGGTTGTCCCTATGAGCACCCAGTTACGCCGTTTTTCTTTTTTGCTATGAAATTGCAATACATGATATTCTTGGCATCTGTAAAGAGGGTAATTTGCTATTGCTTTCCTTCTTAGCAGTAACCACACTGGTCGAGGACCATAGCCATTGTCTCCCCAAAAAGAGATCCTCTGCCTACCGTTGTGAAGTTGGAGACCATAACCTACAACTATCTGTTGGCTGCTCTTCAACTTCATCCACCACCTGCACATATGGCTTCACGTAACCCTGACTGGGGGATTAAACGGATACTCCACTTTACTCAAGGCTGACCGGTAGGCTAGAGGAGGGAAGGAGGCTCCTTACCCTCCTTTGATAGGGGATACTCCTACCCAGTCACCCAAACTAATTAACTAACTAATAAACTAATCAACCAACTAACCAATTAACTATGTAATTAACTAACTAAATATCTAAGTAACAAATGCATGTTATTGCAATTAGTAATGCATTATTAACTCCTACAGAAATGTAATAGTATGAATGACAGTAAAGCTATACAATTAAGATGAGTACTTCTATGAAAACGATAAGTTAGTCGTTAATTGGTAGTTAGTCGCGGTTCCAAATTCACAGCAAAGGTCGTCCCCAGCATGCTCCGTTCCCGTGCCAGTGAATATCATATAAAATGTTCCTCACTGCCCCATGTGAAAAGTGGAAAAGACTGGAGTCTTGACAAACAATAGCCCGCTCAGGCACACTGCTGCAAATGCCAAAAGCAAAAGTCCTCTACGAACAAAACAGTTCACCCCTGATGGAATTGGCAGTCACTTTCCCAACCAGATGTTCACCCACAACGTCTCGACGTTTCTAGATATTTCCGTTCCGTTTCTATATGTTTTCTAGCCACCACGCCATTTTTCCTCCGAAATGTAGATCACGCAACAAAACGACCCGGAACAGATGCAAAGAAACACCTCACTATACATAATGCCGTCGCCAGAATGCCAACACAAAAGTCCTGCTCGAAAACACAGTTATCATCGATGGAAACGGCAGTCACTAGCAAAACCAGCAGCCACACATTTCTGCTTAAGGCTAGAAAACCGCTCGCTTCTGCGACACACCAGCCGCAATATATTCAGATATTTCTGGTTAGTTAGTTAGTTAGTCGAGGTTCCAACTTCACGGCAACGGGTCGTCTCCATTATGCTCCGTTCCTGTGCCAGTGAATATCACACAAAATGCTCTCCACTGTCCAATGTGAAAAGTGGAATGGATAGGAGTCTCGGCAAACCAACAGCCCGCACAAGTACACTGTGCATAATGCCGCCGCCGGAATGCCAACACACAATTAATCCACGAAAACCACAGTTCATCGTCGATGGACTCGGCAGTCACCAGAAAGACCTCATTGACATGGGTTTTCTCACATGGTTCGGTCTTTTACCACAGGGCAACCTACCGAAAGTGTCGCATAAAGCACGAACTCCGCAGCTTCAGCGCCGACTCCCAGGAGTCTCCTGAAAAATGCACTCGAGAACTAAAAAGGCAAATCAGTCATTTCAGCAACAACCGGAAGCCATTGTTCCGAACATGCAGGTCACTGTACAGGACAGATGTAAAAGCATTCCCCGCGAATTTCACAGCTCACAGTGTCACCCACGCACTCACTCAGTATCAGGGTGACGGAACCATGTACTACCAGTCCTACATGAGGAAAATGCGATTGCAAACAGCAGCTGCAAGCATAAACACGCCACAGGCCTAAACCGTTTCACTGCTTAACCGCCATGTTGGGGATCGGAAAAACGATAAGTGGAAGCGGTCAGTATTATTAGGACTCCAGCCTTCTTCATCACAAATAAGACTCTGATACAATTGCATAAACAAAACCACAAAATAGTCACTTAGTTGAGGTAACGAAATTGTCCGAATCCTAGAGCTCAAAATTCATACTGCTGATTCCTACAGCACAAAACTAAATTAGGAAAGAGGTTTGTGAGGGGGGGGAAGGGGCGAATCTGAAATAAAGAGCACAAAAATCTAGAGTGAGAGTCGTCCAAACTGAATCCTGTGGCACAAAAACCTAAACTGGTCTTCGGTTTAAATTTCTCTGCCATTAGGATTCAGTTGGATTTTTGTCCTCTAAGATTCGGACGAGTCAATGACCTCAATTAAGAGTTGACTTTTTGTAACTGTTTACTGTATGTGTATTTGTTTATTTTTATTGGGTTCTCTTTTTTCGGGAAAGGGGGGGGGGGGGGAATGCAAATGCATTCTGACCACAGCGTCCATTTTACTATATCATTAGCAGTAGTGATGAAGAAATACAAAATTTTTACGATGAATTAGACATGGAAATGTCTTAAATTAAATCACAAGATATAAAAATAATACTAGATGATTTTAATGCGAAATTAGGAAAAGAAAAATGGCGGATGTAGTTGGGAATTATGGTTTAGGCACAAAAATGAAGAGGAGAACAACTAATAGAATGGGCAAATATCAATGATATGATAATTGGAAACACCTGATTTAAACATCATAAAAGACGACTTTACACATGGAAAAGCCCTGATAAGAAAATACTCAACCAAATTGACTACATACTTATTAATAAAAGGTTTCGAAATGCGTTAATTAATGTAAAGACAATGAAGGGTGCTGACTGTAATAGTGATCATGCACCGCCATGTGGTATAATAAAAGATTGAATAGAAGGAAAAAAGTGGTTAGGAACATGAGACTTAATAAAGAGGTTTTGAAGGTAGATAAGAAATTCAAGAAAAATACAGAGTGATTGTGAAAAATAGGCATACTGCAATAGCTAAAATACAGAATATAAACGAACAATGGGAAATGTAAAGGGACTCCATTCATCAAACGAGCAAAGAAATATTACCGGTGAGAAGCCAAAAGGCTAAGAAAAAATGGATGACTGAAGAAATATTAAAGTTGATGGCCAAAAGAAAACAGAGTAAAAATGATCAGCATGCATATAATGAGATAAATAAATAAAAAAGAAATAATTGTGTGAAGGCAAAAGAAAATTGGTTAAATGAACAGTGCAAGAAAATTGAATTAAATTCTATTAAAGATACAAAAAATATGCACAAACAGGAAATATATTATTGGAGGAAGATGCTATAATGACGACGTGGAATAAGTATATAAGAGACATATATGATGGAGAAAAGGCAGAATTAACAGAAGAAAGTAACTTAAAAGGTCCACCTATTCTAACAGAAGAAGTTGCTTACGCTATCAATCATATGAAGAAAGGAAAATCAGCTGGGCCAGATGGAATCAGAATAGAAGAATTAGAAGTAATGGGAGAATTTGGAGTAGATATATTCAAATGTTGAATAATATTTATAGAAGTGGATGTATACCAAGCGATATGTTGAAATCTGTATTTATAGCTATACCAAAAAACCATGAGCAATTGAATGCGAAGATTTTCGCACAATTAACCTCATAAATCATGTCACTAAGCTTCTACTCAGAATTATAATGAGAAGAACAAGGAAGAAAATAAGAATGGAAATTTGTTAAGAACACTATGGGTTTGTGGAAGGAAAAGGTACAAACAATGCAATATACACATTACGAACACTATTAGAAAGATCAGTAGAGACCAAGAAAGACATATATTTGTGCTTCATGGATTATACTAAGGCATTTGATAAAGTAAAACATGATGAACTGATTAAAATGTTGGAAGATATTATCATTGATGGGAAAGATCTCCGAATAATAAAAACTATTTACTGGAACCAAACAGCAGCAATTAAAATGGGAAATAAAGAAGGAAATTATGAGCACATAAAGTTGGGAGTAAGACAGGGATGTGTTTTGTCACCAGATCTGTTCTCCCTCTATAACGAAATAATAATGAGAGAGATCAAAGAAAAGCCAGGAATAATATTTGGAGGTTATAATATAAATAATATACGCTATGCAGATGACACAGTACTGATAGCGGATAATGCAACAGGTCTACAACAATTGTTGGACATTGTAGTAACAGAGAGTGCAAAGAAAGGATTCTGCTTGAAAATCAAGAAAACAATAACAATGGTGGTATCAAAGAAACAGATGACACCCAAATGTGAAATAGAGATAGAAGGGAAAATTCTTCACCAAGTGGATAGTTTTAAATATCTAGGGACATTTATAACATCAGATGGAAGATGCAAAACAGAGATTAAGCAATAAGTCGCTATCATTGAATGTTAGAAAGAGAGAACTTAGGTGCTATATAGAACCTGTTTTTCTGTATGGCTGTGAATCTTGGAATATAAATGAACAAATTAGGAAGAGATTGGAAGCAACAGAGATGTGGTTCCTTAGACAAATGTTGCAAATTCCTTGGACTGCCAAAGTAACTAACGACGAATGCCTTAAAGAGGATGGCGAAACTAGAACATTACAAACAACAATAAGAAAGAGACAAACAGCTTTTTTGGTCATGTGATGAGAAGAGAGGCGCTGAAGAACATCTTGACAACTGGAAAGATCGATAGGAAGAGAGGCAGAGGCAGACAATGAGAAATTATGCTGGACGGATTGCGACGGTGGCGTGGAGGAATATCACCGACAGAGTTGATCCAGACAACCAAGGACCGAGATCTTTGGAGAGTCATGAACGCCTACGCCAGTCGGCACGGCACTTGAAGATGATGATGACAAAAATAGTGAATTAATATTGACAAAACATCACTCTAACCAAACGAAAAAGCAAATTATCAACTTTCAAAGCAATATCAGGTTATATTTTCTTCTTCTAAATTCTTAAGTCACCTCAATGTTATGGTGTTAATTCCGCGCATGCGCTTTTGTTTTGGTATTTTTTTTTTTTACAAGCAATTATTATTCAAAACAATGTATTTCCTTAGTGAATTCAAACAAAGACGCCAAAAGTAAAATATTCCACGATTTCTTACCTGGCATATTTAGTCAAGTGCTTACTGCAGAGTTACGTATCAAATTATGTGAACAATGAGTGAAACAATTATTATTCAGGAATAATAACAGCAATTAATGTTTGCTACTGTAAAATGTGTGCTCAGCATATGATTTATGTTAACTCTCATGTCTTTGTCTTTCCACGAAACCCTGTTTTGACCCGCTGATACTTGTGTGACATGAAGGCGTCGACACTGCAAAAGCATTACCCTTCATATCAACCTCTTCTTAGCCTTCATTTTGAGAGCATCGATGTCATTCATTAAAGACCGCCTCTTTGTCTACGGATTGGGGCTACCACATGACGTCAAGAGCGGAGGAGAGAGCCTTGTATTCATAAAGGAAGGAATAGTAAGAAACTAGGCCCATAATACTTGCACTGTTTTACTTGCTAACGTCTGCACACAGTACCAGCTCTTTTTCTACTTATGTGGGTATTGAAAATTATGTTTGTATACGTGTAGATTAAATTGTGCTTTCAGCTTTCAGTTGTGATATGTTTCATGTAAATTGTGGCAGCTTAAATGCGGCTTGTTTAATATTTGTGTGTGTGTGGTTGTACTTGTAATTTACGCCACAAACCAATGACAAGAAGTCAACACACCGAATGTTAAAGACATTCGGCCATGCTGACTGTGTGTGGTGTGTATCTCTCTCTCTCTCTCTCTCTCTTTCTCTCTCTCTCTCTCTCTCTCTCTCTCTGTATGTGTGTGTGTGTGTGTGTTTTGTGCGGCTTATTTCTGACTTTATTTGTATTATCCTTTCTTAATTATTGTTTTATACATTTATATTATTATGCTTGTTATTGTACCCATATATGGTATTGATATACTGTGTAATTATTATTTTTTGCTTTGCTGTACTTTGCTTGAGACAAATGGCCCCGTTCAACCCTCGACTATATCGAATTGGTTGTAACTGGGGCCATTATAGTGCATCTAAGACTTCTTTCGAAAATATAGATGCAAATCTCTGCTTCCTTGAAAGAGTTGAGTTGCTGCAATTGTGTTCGTTTCATCATTGTGGTTTTACATGTCTGGACACAGATTCAGAGAAGTACCTTTAATTAGTTTAATATTGTCATGTAGTGTGTTTCATGTAATTTTTTTGTCGGTTTGTGTTTGTTTGTCCTGTGCTGACGAAGGCTTTAGCCGCAACGTCCAATTTGTCGCTTGTAGTCGTGTTTTAGTAAAGCTCACAATCTACTTCTCGTTTTTTTTTTTGGTGATTCATTCATTACATGTCTGGACAGAGTCGCGCACTTGCTGAGGCCTGTAGTAATTGAGTACCAACCCCATCATATGGTGCCGCTTCCCTCAGTGAGTTTTACCAATTGTCGTCTCTCCTGGTGTTCCACCTCTTTCCTCGTCATGGGTTGTTTTCGAATCTTCTTCGTCTTCTTTGATTTCATGTGTCGTGGGCGGCTCTATAGTTATTATCGACCGCCGTAAACACTTGTTCTTGGTTTGAGTAGCCATTTCCATCCTGTTCTAGTTCTTCTTCTGATTATTCTTCTTCTGTCTGGGCCTATGCATATTCTGGTTCAGGTGTTTCAGATTTGGTCTTGAGCAGTTTTGTTTGTTCTCTTTCTTCTTAAATCTGTTTGAGAGTTTCTTCTGTCTTTTCTCTTTTTTTCATGAATGTTTGCCAGAGATTCTTCTGTTTCAGTCTTTATTGCAGTCACCCGAGTGGCATCATGCTCAATCTTCTACTGAACTTGCTTTAGTTCGTCTAGGATGCTCTGAACGGCTGATAATACTGTTAACAGTGTCTCTTGCGTCATGTATTTTTCTTCCACCAGGCTCTTGAACTTGGATCTCAGATCCTTCAGTTGGCCTTTCATTTGCGCTTTGTCACTATTTGTGAGTCGATTGGTCGCCTCGTAATGCCTCCTAGCCTCTTTATATGGCAGGTTAGATTTGATGGCAATCTTCATTGCTTCTTTGCTGTTTTGGTGGCAGAGGCAGCCGAGGTACCTGGCGCCGTGGTTGCCGAAGCGGATGGCGCACTTTCTGTTGGTGTTAGGCCTCCTGAAGTCCGAATCGGTCGTTGCATGCTGGCATTGACTGTAAGGATGGGGTCCAGAGCAGTATCGACATACATCTACCTCACTCTTGCAGGTGGCACGGGTATGCCAGACCTTTTGGCACTTAGAACACCACAGCACGTTCGGTATGTAGTGCTCTGAAACTTGGTCTTTCTTGTCCCATCTAATGATTTGAGGGATCACTCGGTCCTCCGATGTTATGATGACGACTGTGGAGGGGATGTTGTTCTTGCCTATGATCCTCTCAGCACTGGTGATCTTGAATTTTCCGTTCTCTCTCATCAGCATCTCCCTGATCTGGTCATTGGTGAGATGGGTCTTGACTCGTTTAATGACCCATAGTTTCATCATGTGGTGTCGGGTGGCTTCTAACTGTGATGCCGTGGGGTAGCTTGATGTCGGCTTTCTGGTGTTTTTTTTGTTTGTTTTTTGACATCTTCTGCATTAGTGTGGTGGTCTTTGGGTTATTGTTGATGGAGACCACTACTCCATCGGGTGTCTTACGCAGCTGGTAGATGCCGATTCTTTCAATCTCGTTTTCCGACAGACTCAGAAACTTGTCAGTTTGGCCTCCGCCATGCCTGATTTGCTTAAGCAGGATTTTGCCGGTGAAGTCCTCTGTTGTGGTTTCCTTCGATGTGGGGGTCTTTGGTGAGCTGCTTGGTTGTTTCTCAATAATGTTGTTGTGGACTTCTCCGCTGCTGCTGACTTCAGCTGTGATCGTTATCTCCGGGGTCAGAGCAGCGATAATAGCAGCTTCATCTGGTGTAGGAGTGGTAGCTTCCTTTCATGTTGCTTCAGGTTCTGGCGTTTTGCTGCAGTTCGCAGGCAGGTTCTCTTCTTCCATCTTCTTGATAGTCTTGGCGGCTTCCACGCCGTTAATTTTGAATGTCGGGTGTCTTGTGCAGTTTTTCTTGCCACGTGCCATTTTCGCCCACGTGTCAGGCTTCCGATTAGAAGGCTTGTTCTCGATGGAGCGTGGAGTCGAGTGTAATGATCCGAATGATGATGACAATTTATTGTTTATGTTTTGCTGTCCCGTTGATAAAGACTTAGTTTAAACGTTCTCCTGTATCTGTGTGCGTTTTCCATTCACATAGCTTCTTAGTATTTTGTGTGTGTTTGTTTTGACTACAACAATAATGTCTGGACTGATCTTTTATTTTAATGTAGGCATTCGTGTTTTCTATGCCCTTGACAACGATAAGTTATAACCAGTTTGCCATGCAACACGTTTCTTTGTGGGCCCTAATTTTCTGTCCAACATTGCATCATTGTTCTATTTTCACTCACTCCCACACACAACACACACACACACACACACATACACACACACACACACGCACGCACGCACGCACGCATACTATATTATGATGTTTCCATTAATTTCCATACTACAGACGTCTGTGGACATGTCAGATTCTTCACTGTGAAGTGTTGAATATGGAGTTTTATATTTATTGTTCCTGTGCAGAATTTCAACATTCCCTTCTTGGTGCGCTTCATGTTGCTATTTACCTGCGTAGTAATTATTTTTTTTTCCAGTTGTCTTAGTTGCAATTAGTTTTCGTTTGTTTCTATTTCATTTTTTTTCCTATCTGTTTTTTTGATTTCATGTAGTTTTTATTTTATTTTAATGTATGTGTGTTTTTTAATTTATTTCTTTTCATGTGCTATTTGTATATATAGTTTTAATTTTTATCATTTCATTAATAGTTTTCCCAATTAATATAGCTACATAAATAATTGAAGCATTGAGTTTCAAATTACTGTTACCAATTAACAGCCGCGATCGACTGATCAAATTGTTCCCCTCAGACACAGTGGAACTGTGTTCGGTCATCGCTACGGCTTGCTTTGTTTTTCTTCTTTTTCTTTTTTTTTTAAATAGCAAATCTTAGTCTGCAGAATGGATGAGAGCAACGTCCTGTGGAGTGCATGCAACATTTTTAGTCTGTAGAATACGCGGTTGCTGTTTTGGCAAACGGACTTTATTTTTCATCCCAGCAGGGAAAAAGTCCCTCCTGGCACATGTTCTGGACATGCCACGTTAATTAGACTGACATGAAACATCAACGAGCTTTTAAGAAAAGGAGAATATTGCGAAGACGAAGAGAATGTTGAAGTAATAATGACATTCTTCGAGCCTGTGGTAGAGTTAGTGGCTAGACATGTGCCTGCCGACCCGGTGGTCACGGGTTCCAGTCTGCATTGGTCGTACTGTTACAAATGGTCTGGTATCGCAGGTCGACGCAGGATAACAATGGTTAACGGGAAATGGCTTGGAAAGTAAAGACGAACGACGTGATACTGACCATACAAAACGTCAAGTCGGTTGGCCTTAAAAATATGGGTTGAACACCATATGCCAGTGAGTCTTCAGACAAGACAGAGGTTCCTTAATTAATACTACATGGTGTCGGGAATGTAAATATATGGGCAACTAATGGAATAAAGCAACTGTATTAATGTATCTATGTACTTGCTTTGGTTGGCATGTCTGTCCGTGTGTCTGTCTGTCTGTGTATGTCTGTGTCTGTGTATGTCTATGTCTGTGTGTCTGTGTGTCTGTCTGTGTGTCTGTCTGTGTATATCTATGTCTGTGTGTCTGTCTGTGTGTCTGTCTGTGTGTCTGTCGATGTGTCTTCTTCTTCTTTGCGTTCATCCGGAGTGTTTTTTCAGATGTGATTACGGTGTGCGTTAGGCACTCTTGGGTTGAAACCCGTAGGTCAACACATCCGGCTTTTGCGTGCATTTTTGACCAGATTAGCATTCCTGGGAGACTCACTTTTGTGGTACCGTCCACCTCCCAGCTGGTCAAGTTGGAACAGTCGAAGACTTCGCGGTCATCCCTCAAAAGAAGGCAGGGACAGTCCATAGCATTTTCCGCCATCCTGGGTGGCTTTCATAATTGCAGAGCCGACACATAGCGCTCTGGTGCTGGGCTCACCGAGGGAATCGTCACGTCCTTCTCATAGCTGCTTTAATTCCCCACTTCAATATATTGGGCATTTCGTTTGCCCCGATCCGTTCCCGCACAAACCAGACAGGACTGCAGACGGTATCCACTCAGCGAGTTTTTGGTTCGGACATGTGCTTGTCGTTGTGCACGCCAGAGCTGTTCCAGGCACGACGGACATTAGGAAACTACCTGGTTAGAGCTGTTCCGAACAAGAGCGGCATTCGGAAGCTAGGTAGTCAGAGCTGTTCCTAGCACGAGAGACATTCGGACGAGTCATTTCACTCGGACGTAAATGCGTAGTGCCAATTTTTTATTTTGCCACCCATAGGACGGCACTTCCGGCTTCGGCGGGCATTTTTTAATGAGGTTAGCCATCCTCGGGTTTCGAGGCACGTTAGACTTATTATTTTGATGTCGCCCACATCTCAGCTGGTCAAGATAGAACGGTCAACGACATCATGGTCAACCCTCAAGGGAAGGCAGGGGAAGACCATCAGTGTTGCCATTTTAGTGCTTTTCGCACTAAATTTATTGCTTTTTCAATTCATTTAGTGCGACAATTATGCTTTTAGCGCGGCCGCGCAAATTTAGTGCTTCACAAAATTTTGTTGGTGCTTTTTAGTGCTTTTTTGGGTCAGGTAAAAATTACTTTAAAAAATCATTTTGGGACACTAAAAAGCCGAATTTGAACTGAAGCGAGGGAGTAAAACAGTCTTAGTACATTACCGTGCAATATTCAAGTAATTTAACTCCCTTTAATACGATTTAGATGAAGTGAGTGACTGCAATGCGCAGGCAATATGCAATGCGTTAAAAGATTGTTTAAACAAGAATGGACTTGAGATGCAAAGACTAGTTGCTCTCGCCACTGACAATACATCTGTTATTACAGGTGTAAACAATGGAATATATACACAATTAAAATCCGTAGTTCCTCATCTGGTGCTAGTTAGGTGTGTATGTCATTCCCTTCAACTGGCAGTGTCACAGGCTGCAGCTGCTTGTCTGCCCAGGAACATAGAGTTCATGATTAGAGAAACATATAATTGGTTTTCTTACTCAAGTCTTCGTCAAGCAAAGTACATGGAGCTTTTTGTTTTATTAAATGATGGACAACATCCGCTGAAGATTGTTCAATTAAGCCAGACACGATGGATGTCCATTCTATCTGCCATTATCAGAATATTGCAGCAGTGGGTCGAGCTCAGAACTCATTTTGATGTAGCAAGACTCAACGAGCGCTGTTATACAGCAGAACTTCTACATTCTATGTTTAGCGACATGAAAAACTATGTGTATCTCATATTTCTCAAGCATATTCTCGGAGAAGTTCAAAGTGTGAATAAGAAATTCGAAGCAGATATACAGGATCCAACAAAACTACTCAGCGATCTTGTCCAGCTCATTGATTCTATCAGTTCAAAGATTGCTATTCCTGGGAAAAAAATAACAGAAAGTGATGCTATTCAAGATTATTTAGATCCTAATCCCAATCTAAGTTATGAGTTTGAGAAAGAAATAGCAGACTACAAGTTTCCCGATGAGAAAGAAATTCGTGGAAGGTGCATCCAGTTTTTAATAGAGCTATTGACACAGCTGCGTTTACGTACACCCGATAACGTTCGAGTGTTACAGTCCATGTCATGTCTTAGTGGAAGTGAATGTCTACAGCCAATGAAGCCCTGTATATTGGATCTTGCTAAAATGTTTGTAGAAGATGCAGCTACTCTCACCCGCATCGATTTCCAGTGGAGAAAACTTCATCATATGCAGTAGACACAGACCTCTAACACACTTGGACTGTGGGCAGAAATAGCCTCATTCAGGGATGCCACCGGTGAAAATCCTTTCCAAGATCTTACAGATCTTACGGATTTTGTTTAAATGAGCTTTAACTGTGCTCATTTTACCTCATTCTAATGCGGACGTGGAGCAGTATTTTCAGTCAGATGGGAGTTATAAAATCAAAATTGCGGAACAGACTGAGCGTCAAGAGTTTGACATATGTTTTGACTATTAGATATGGAATGAAAAGATATGGCAAATGCTGTCATGATTATAAACTACCTAAGGATATGCTGCGAAAAATTGGATCACAGGAGGCATATACATGTTTCTTCCAATCATCCTCCTCATCCTCATCATCGCAGGAGCAAACACAGCAGGAAATAGCTACAGAAACTGAAGAGGAGTTGTTTGACTGGGATTTGGCAGATCTGGAATAAACTTCATTCTAATATTCAGTGATAATAATAAATTATAATGTGCTACTTTATAACATTTTGAATGAATACCACCAGTGCTTGTTTTAGTGATTTCCCAAAAAATAGTATTGCAATTTGGTGCTTTTTTGGCTCGAAAGTAGTTCTGATTGGGATTTGGCGAATCTGGAATAAACTTCATTGTAATATGCAGTGATAATAATAAATTATACTGTGCTATCTTGTTACATTTGTAATAAAAACAGTTGGTGCTTTGTTTTTGGGTGCTTCCTAAAAGTTTTTGGTGCTTTTTAGTGCTTTTTTGGGTCGATTTTGGTGCTTTTTCATCAAAGGGAGATGGCAACACTGCAGACCATGGGCATTCCCTCACTATCCGAGGAGGCTTCCATAATTGCAGTGCCGGCACATATTGCTCTGAGACTGGGCTCACCCGAGGAGTTGCCACGTCCTGCTCATGGCTGCATTAGTTCCTCACTTCCATGTGTTGGGCATCTCGCTTGCCACTGGTCGCTCAAGCACACACCAGGAACGGTCAGACTGCGGGTGACATCCACTCGGTAAGCTTTTGCTTTTGACTTCGGACCACGCAATGGATTCGCTAGCCGTGCGTTCCATTTCGTGTTATTGAGGCGTTTTTCCACTTTAATCTACACTCTATGAGTGATACAGACAGTTTTGGTAACCATTTCATTCGACTGGGGCACTTTTCTGCCTTTTAGTACTCGCTCACGAGGTAGCCTACATGTACTGCCGGCTCAGCACCTTACCTCCGTGCAGCAGTGAACGAGAAACGGCCAGGCCCTCTCATCCGGGAATCCCTCATATCCCCCAGCTGAGAGCCTTCGAATAAGTATCAGAACTGGGCATGTAGCGTGCTCAGTATCTCACCTCTATTTTTCGGTAGGTGGGTATCGGCCCGGCTCTCACATCCGAGGGTGTCTGGCTTAGAGGCGTTCAGCCCTAAACCCTCGACAGAGAGCCTTAGAGTATTGTCCGGACCAAGTACTTCTGCCTTCGTGCGCCTGATTTAAACTTTTGACTGCTATCCTCAGTCTACCTGCAGAGCTGCAGGTTGTGTCTCTCTTAGTCTGGCCCCTATCCCATAAGCTGTCCGATATGTAGTTTTCATCCATCGGCAAGCACATGGGGTCGATGGGACACGCAAGCCCCCCCCCCCCCCCCCCCGCCACGGGGGAGTGTCGATGTGTCTGTGTATGTCTTTCTGTGTGTCTGTCGGTGTGTTTGTATATGACTGTCTGTGTGTTTGTCTGTGTATGTGTATTGTCTATGTCTGTGGGTCTGTCTGTGTATCTGTCAGTGTGTCTGTTTGTGTGTGTTTCGGCGTGTCTGTCTGTGTGTCTGTGTATATCTATCTGTGTGTCTGTGTGTGAGTCTGTCTGTGTATTTGTATGTCTATGCCTGTGGGTCTGTCTGTGTGTCTGTTTGTGTGTGTGTCGGTGTGTCTGTGTATGTCTGTCGGTGTGTCTGTTGTGCCTGTGTGTGTCTGTCGGTGTGTCTGTCTGTGTTTGCATGTGTGTCTGTCTGTCTGTCGGTGTGTCTGTCTGCCGGTGTGTCTGTCCGTGTCTGTGTGTGTCCGTCGGTGTGTCTGTCTGTGTCTGTGTGTGTGTCGATGTATCTGTCTGTGTCTGTCTCTGTCGGTGTGTCTGTGTGTGTGTGTGTCTGTTTCTTCTGTCTGTGTGTCTGTGTGTGCATCTGTATGTTGCGTCTGTGTATGTCTGTCTGTGCGTCTGTATGTTGCGTCTGTGTGTGTGTGTCTATCTGTGCGTGTGTCTATCTGTGCGTGTGTCTTTGTTTCAAGTCTGTCTGTCTGTCTGTCTGTCTGTCTGTGTGTCTGTCTGTGTGTGTGTGTCTGTTTCTTCTGTATGTCTGTCTGTGTGTCTGTCTGTGCGTCTGTATGTTGCGTCTGTGTGTGTGTCTGTCTGTGCGTGTGTCTTTGTTTCAAGTCTGTCTGTCTGTCTATCTGTCTGTCTGTCTGTCTGTCTGTATGTATGTACGTAAGTACGTACGTACGTACGTACGTATGTATGTATGTGCGTGCGTGCGTGCGTGTGTGTGCGCGCGCGTGTGTGTGTGTGTGCAGATGACACGATATTGATGGCGGATATTGCTACAAACATACGACAATTGTTGAACATTGTAGTAACAGAGAGTGCAAATAAAAGGAATCTTATTGAATATCAAGAAAACCGTAACAATGGTGATCCAGTAAGAAAGATACTGAGCAGGGTGTCTCGCAAGGTGGGTTCCTCAATCTAACACTATTTCTTAGACAGACACACGTGATCGCGCACACACGTACACACAGACTCATACACGTACGGACGCGCGCACACACACATGCGCGATCTCTCACACACACACACACACACACAGAAGGTGGAAATCATGTCTTTACTCTCTCTATGATGTAACAGTCATCACCAAAATAACAGTGACACCAAAATGTGACATAGAAATAGAAGGGATAATTCTCAACCAAGTGGATAATTGTAAATACCTTTCGGCATTTATATCATCAGATGGAAGATGCACAACAGAGATTACGAGCAGAACAGAACAAGCAAAAGCCGCATTTCAGAAAATGAAGAGTATCTTATGCAATAAGTCATTATCACTGAATGTAAGGAAGAGAGTGCTGAAATGCTATATAGAACCAGTTTTGCTGTATGGCAGTGAATCTTGGAATATAAATAAAAAAGTTAAGAAGAAATTAGAAGCAACAGAGATGTGGCTACTGAGACGAATGCTGCGAATTCCTTGGCTGCCAGAGTAAGTAACGACTGCCGGAAACAGGCTAATGAAACTAGGACAATATAAACAACAATAAGAAAGATACAAACAGCTTTCTTCAGCCATGTGATGAGAAGAGAGGCATTGGAAAACATCGTGACAAGAGGAAAGATCGAGGGGAAGAGAGGCAGAGGCAGACCAAGAGAAATCATGCTGGATGGATTGAGACGGTGGCATGGAGGAATATCATCAGCAGAGTTGATCCAGAACACCGAAGACCGAGATCTGTGGAGAGCCATGAATGCCTACGCCAGCTCTCAGGGCACTTCATTATGATATATATATATATATATATGTGTGTGTGTGTGTGTGTATGTGTGTGTGTGCGTGCGCGCGCGCGTGTGTGTGTGTGTGTGTGTACAGTAAAACCTCGATTAACTGTCACTAGATTTAAAAATCAGTTCCTGTTATCCGTCATCGTCTTTTTAAAAATATGCCTGAGTATCAACAAGCAAGCTAACATCTTTAAAATTGTCCACGGATTACTTTTACACTCTACTGTATAAATCTGAAAGTTACTGTACTGTATGATAGCAGAAGAACTAATCGGCGGTGACGGAGGCGTTAAGCTTACATCTGATGATGCCATGACTATCAAAGAATTTTGGAAGCGATACAACATAGGACTCTATTTTTCAATGTCACTACTGCCTGGGCTGACCTTACAGTGTCTAACCCAAAGAATGGTTGGAATAAACTCTTGCCGGAACATTTTGACGAAACTGAAGGAACTGAGACAGTTGTTGTTGACGAAATTGTGCAACTGTGCAACAATGTAGGACAAAAGAGTGAAAACATTACCGCAGAAGAAGTAACAGATTGGTTATGACAAACTGGATGGAGACTGAAATTTTAAACGATGATGAAATTGTTTCTAGTCTGACTACTATTGAAGAAGAAATTGAGTTGAGTTGAGTTGAGCTAAGAACCGACCTCACTGCACTCAGGTCATTCTCATATGCGCTCCGTCCCCTTGTTCAAAAGCCAGCGAAGAGTCACATTACTAATCGTTCCAACCGCTATCTGATTGAAAGTTCTCCTGGTTTTCCCTCTCAGTTTTTAGATTCTACCAGAACCCCTGCCAATCCCCCGCAATCTCATCCTTTCCACATAAGGGTTCTCAATCTGATACCCCACCTTCTCCACGTAGTTCCACAGGCGTACGACCACCTCTCCCTTGTCCATAAGGCAATCGACCACAAAAGAGGTGCATTCCCTGCCAGCCTATCAGCCTGTTCATTCTCCCCACACTTCCGCATGTCCAGGGCAAAAAATCCATACAATTCTTACAATATGTGACCTCTGAAGCGAGATGAGCCATTCCACGCGAAACATTCCTTTCTCAACTTTACTAAGCATACTCCTTGATTCCGTGATAAAGACAATTTGTGTTGCAGTGGTCTCCTGTAACAAACGGAATGCCGTTGTGACTGCTTCCACCTCCATTTTCATGCTGGAGGTCGTAGCCTCATATGCCATACTCTCCTTCTTCAAAAATCGTCCATTAGCCTTCGGAATGAAACCCCAACCAATCCGTTTGTTTCTCACCACTGACCCATCAGTATAGATCACTTTGTCACCTTGATGTCTATTACTCTGGATCATTTGTTACACCTGCAACTCTGTGCGGCCCGCTGCCCGTTCTCTGCACTCACGACCCAGTGTTATTATTGCATTGTGCCAGTCCGTCCTGTTTACCGGCACGTTAGGCCACTCGTTTTCACGATTGATGGTGTTTAGATCGCAAACTTGACGTATAGAAATTTCCGCTTGTGCTATCTAGGGCCTGCCTGGTCTTATTCTATAACCCTTGACCATATCCATGGCTTCATACAGGTGGTGATTGCTAATCTGCAGCAACCCTCGGGTACCATTTGGCCTGAAGGTCATTGTACCTATCCGCCATTGTTGGTAGCGCCAGGATATGATTCAAGCATATAATTGGTGTGTCCTTCGTGCACCCTAGAATCACCATCATCGTCGCATTTTGTGTGCGCTCCAACTTTATCAAGCTGGCTCTTTGGTACTGTCAGGAACCCCAAACCATACTCAATGACAAAGATTATTAACTGCTGAAAGAGCCTGTAAAGCATCCTCTGCTGCCATCACCCTCAAAGCATTAATTCCCCTACCAGCCTTCACCATCATAGCCTCCACATGATCTTTAAAAGACATACACCTGTCGAAGGTGATACCCAAGTACTTCAATTTACACTCTCTACTAAGAGGACATCCATTCAATATAATTCATGGGACATCTGCCTTCGCAATCCGGTTATCCAGGGAGTTCCACACAACCGATGCCTTGTCTGGGTTTATATCAGCCCCTACGTCCCTGAAACACTCTATCACCCTGTTTATTGCCACCTGTAAATCTGCAGCCAAACTTTCCCTATCTCTGCCCTGTCAGTAAACCAGCACAATCATCTGCAAATGTCAAGATTCTACCAACACCTGCTGTCTGAATAGCTGCGACGTAGCTGTTATAGATATTAAAGAGCACTGGGGACAAGGCAGATCCATGTGGCAACCCAGATGTTATTGTACAGGGATCAGAAGTCCAGGAACCCATGAGCAATGCGACCTTACGCTCATAAGGGACTTCCGTAACCCATCTGACAAGGCAAGGGCAAACCTTCATGTCCAACAGAGTGTATATCAACCGATAATACCTATCCCTGTTAGATGCATCTACCAGGTCAAGGGCTACCTCCACTGTCTCTTGTTTATCCTGGAAGCCCTCATAGACATCAAATGCAAACTAGACGATGAAGGATCAGTTCTTAATTTTTTTTAAAAACCTATAACTAGCCACTCAGAAGCAGAAACAATGTTATCAAAGTGCATAGACTGGTTTGAAATGCAAGAAGAGGAAAATGCAACACAGATCCTACTTTTGCGTAAGATACGGAACATCGCCGCGCAGAAAGCTCGAGCTTCAAGACACAGAAGGAGATGTACAGATTATTTTAAAGTAACGTAGGTTTACAGTACATTACTACTCTTATATTGAAGTTTGTATTGATCATTTTGTAAAATTAAATACAATATACATGTATTATTCACTTTTAAAGAATTTTATTTCCATTTTCGTCCCAAGCTCGCAGTGAAATCACATTACCGTACATATGCATTAAGAGAGTTCTGTTAAACGTCTATTCGGTTATCCGTCACAGCACTGGGCTAGGCGATGACGGTTAATCAAAGTTTTACTGTATATGCATATTTTACTGTCATTGCAAATACTATTTCACTGTATTCACCAGCACTGGGAATGTCGCACCTTGTTTGTGATGCATTTGTTTGCCATATCGGCCAGTCAGACGTGGATGCTAATGGAAGGACTGTATCTCTATCTGCTTGTTCACAAGACGATGGCGACAGAGCGGCTAGGCGTCCGGCCTTATGTTATACTTGGCTGGGGTATGATGTGTGTAATACGCTACTCTAGACACTGTTTGTGCGCCCAATCCAACAGACGGTATTTATTCAGCCACTGTTGTTAATGACATTCCACGATTTGTTGCCTTTCTGTTTCTTCTATTTGTTTGTTTGTTTTTTCTATTTGCTGATTTCCTCTGCCGCTGCAAAGTTATATTTTTATTCAAAAGCTTGACATTGAGTTTTCCTTGTAATTATTTTACTGTTTTCAATATCATTTCAATCTCTGCGCTCCTTATCCCTGTACTCGATATCGGTTTTTGGTGGTATACTAAAGCATCTATGACTATCCCTTCCTTCTTTTATCATATTCACCACTGGTCATTGAGACTCTACTTGTCTTCCCAACTTGAATGCCTCTAAATCAAATGTTATGCCAGGACATGCACTTTTTGTTTGCATGAGAGTTGTAGAATCAAGTGTGTTTCCAAGAAATAAATAGGCGACATGGATGAGCAAAATAAATACTTATGAAATTAAGAAGTGACCAGATGAACGAATAAATAATTAATTAATATTGAATTAATTAATTAATTATTGGAGTTAATTCATTAATATGAAATAAATGAATGGAATTAATGCCTTAATGTAGAATGAATGAATGAACTAATTAAAAGAGTGCATGAGCTAGTGAATAGATTAGTGACATGCATAAGTGAATCAATCAATCAGTCAATCAATCAATAAGACAGAATACTTCTTCTTCTTCGTTCATCCGGAGTTGTTTTTTTTCCGGACGTGATTGCATTGTTCCTGTTTACAGCATAGCTGCGTTCTTGCGCCGTTAGGCCGACATATCCGACTCCTGCGGGCATTTGTTGACCGGGTTAACCTTCCCGGGAGACAGAATACTATCTCAATTAATTAATTCCACCATGGCCACAACATAAAAACATCATTTGTCTACATTTATATCACATTAGATACACGTAGTAGGATTATAGTGGCTAAAGCGCCAACTATTTAATATGAAAATGCACAACTCGAAAATCTAGCTATCAAGCCGAGTTGCAGTTATCTAACTAGAGTTAGAGGTGACTCTGACACAGATTTTTCAGAAGAAAATCTCTTTATTGCACAACAGTGTTTAATACCTGCTATACAGCCATATTTTCAGTTATGTAACTAGGTTATGTGAATGTGACACAGATATTTTTTAGATGAAATTGCCAGTTCTATGGACACTACTTTCTGAACTCAGCATAAGGTCACCATACAGTGGATACCATCCAACTGTGGAGTACCCGGAAACGACAGAGCTGATCGATTGGCTAAGGAAGGTGCAAAAGAAGAACAACCTGATGTGCCCATTACATACCACCAAAAGAGAAGAATGATCAAATCAGTCAGAAGGCCACCAAACCCTACTCAAGACGACTACCACGTTATGGACAGACCAGAACAGGTCATTATTCTGCGCCTCAGAACAGGACACAATAGATTACACAAACACATGTATACATAATTCAAGATTGGTGACTCAGCCATGTGCACATGTGGTTTGGCGTCGCAGACAGCAGAGCACATACTCCAGGACTGCCCAAACTACAACATATCCAGGCGAACCTTCTGGCCTAGAGAGACAACAGTGGAAGATAAACTCTATGGACCGCTGAGTGAACTAAAAAGGACTGTTAGATTCATACAAGAGACAACATTGCAGTTATAGACATATTTCAAGCAAACGAAAGAAGAAGAAGAAGCTATTATATAAGTAGGTTATGGTGAATGTGACACAGAGATTTTTCAGAAGAAAATCTTTTGATTGCACAACAGAGTTTAATATATGCTATAGAATCATGAGAAGCAATTGTTAAGTTTATGAATTATTGATGAATCTATTGCAGTCTTGCCTTGGGCATTTCTTATTCCCTGGATTGCTGTCAAATCCAACTTTGAAAACACATAGTAAGTATAGTCTTTCATAGCTGTTGTTTGTTTTCAAATTTGTTTTACTTGTGCGTTCAGCAATTTTCAGGACATTTTGAATTGTGATAAAGCACTTACGACATAGGGGAACCGCGGCAGATCATTGGCTAGCATGCTTGCCTTTCGGTCCGGTAGTCATGTATTCGAATCCCCATACAGGCGTGAGTTTTTATATTTGCGTGGGTTCTCAGATGACCTAAGCATAAATGTGTTCCAGGACATATCTTTGTGGAGTATTTGTTTGATAATGACTACATCATATATTGAGTGCCAGTTGTTCTATAATATTTGGTGCTAACAATGTAAACTCTTTACGTCTCAAAACGTGGAAATGGGACCACAATATTTTACTGTTCCTGTTATGTTCACAGGGGTCGAGAGGTTCGACAGAGATATACCAACAACGTGTCAAATGGCAAATACTATGATTTACCAGCTGTTGCATCAGTTCAAATACCCAAAGGTTACGATGAAAATCAAGTGAAAAATACAAGAAAATTCTTTTCTCCATCATTTTGCTATTATGTCAAACTTGAGAAAACTGGTAACTCGTGAGATGAAATGCTTGAGAAAGACCGCGGGGGTTTCTAAAGAGGCAGAATGCACAACAATGTAAGAAATGTTAGAGTCTCATGATTATGCGAGTGACGGTCTAAAGAAATGCGCCATATATTTTTTTCCGAAATTATATTTCGGAAAATGAATTAAACTTAAACATTATTTAGACGAAAATTTCCTCTAAACATGCTATTTTTATAGATAATGCCCATTACTTTGCACGGCCTTGCATGCAAGCCTGGACTGCACCATGTTTTGTCCTGCGCACGTAGCCATTTCTTCACTGCATGAATCACACTCTTCATCATGATGAAACCTTGCCCCAAGGAGTACATTTTTTAAGTGGACTTAACTAAGTAAATCAGAGGAAGCCAAATCGGATCTTTAAGGTGAATGACGGAATACAGCCCAGCTCAATTTGGCAAATGCCTCCCGTGTTTTCTGGCTTCTGTGAAGGAGTGCATTGTCGAGTTGGAACAACAGTTCTACTCTTAATAAGCCAAATTTTGCGGAATCGCTTATTGAATTGTGTTACTGTTTTAATTTAGGCTTCAGAATTTACTGTCTTACCTCTTGGCATCACTTCCACAAGAATCACATCACCAGTGTACCAAAGAACAGTGATCATATTTCCTGCTGACTGAGTTGTCTTGGATATCTTTCTCTTTGGTAAAAGCGTATGTTGCCACTCCATTGAATGCATTTACATCTTAGTTCAAAATATTGCGTCCAGGTTTTGTCACCTGTAACGAACTTTGACCAAAAGGTTTCTCCATCAGCATCGAAAGACTCCAATATTTCAAAACTAATTGTTTTCCTTTGACATCTGTGCTTATTTGTGAAACCTAACAAAAACGAAACAAACAAACAAAGAATATTTATTATTGAGAAATTACGGAAACAGGGCAATAACATTTAAGAGCACAATTTTTAAAGAATTGTTAATTAACAAATAAACCGAACTATGAAAATTGTTTAGTGATAACACAATGTAGATTACAGGCCAGAGTATAAAATCATCAAATTTAGACAGAAAAACTGGGGATACAGAGATTACCTTCATTGAATGGGTCTCAGAGACATTACCACTTGCAGCTGTGAAGCACCAAAGAGAATCCCAGAGCACATCATGTAAGACTGCCCAGAATTTTCCAGAGAATGGAGATCTTTCCAACAGGAACACCGTACAAGATAAACACTAAGGAACCGGAGAAAACATCAGGCGCACCGGCCTCATCAATACCAAACCAAAACAGACGCATGGAAACGTTAATTGCTGAGTTAGAATTAATAATATGGTAACATGCTATATAATTAACAAAAGACGATAGATAGATATTTGATGTTTTGTAATTAGGGAAATAGACAAATATAATTGATGACTGTCATAAATCTAACTTATGTTTCGTGTCATTGAAGCTGCTGGAATATGCAAGAAGATCCAGCCTTTTTCTGGTTATTGAAAGGTCCATGGACGGCGATTGTTGTGGTAAGGGCTATAGTTTGCTTACATGCTTCTCCGTTCACCATCATCTGTCATCTACTCCTATAGCACCTTGCGGTGTAGGATGGTTGGGTGCAGGTGGGGGGGGGGAGGGCGGGGGGGGGGGGAAGGGTCTTGAGTCTTAGGAATTAAGGTCGCCTTGCTAGTACATTCGCCGCGAACTGTGCAGGTTAGGGTTTTCTTTTTGCCTCGGACAGGGGGAGAAATCATATTAACATACGGAGGATTCGAACCCGATTGTAATAATCATTTAGTTTACGTAACATGATTCAAGTGTCCAGAATAGATTCACCATTTTCAAGTCTGAATAGACAATGTAACCTTTAAAATGTCTCAAGATAAAAAAAATACACTTGAAACCATGTATCCGGTGTATAGATATCGACAATGCACTATTTATGACAGTTCTGAAAGTAGGCGATCACAAGTAAGAAATCATTATCTGCACATGAGGTGCAATTGCAATAAAGATGGTTATAGAAATTATACTTAATAAGAGGTCAGCATGACCGAATGGACAAGAGCGTACGTTCTTAAACTACCGGTGTGCTGATACCGAGGTAGCTGGTTCATACACCAGTCAGATGGACTAAGGTGTGGATTTCTCGTCCGTGACTTGGTGACGTAAGTACCAGCTTCAGAGCACTGGAAGAAGTAGCACGTGTATGGACTACGATTATGTTAAAAGAGAGCGAATGAAAAAAAAAAAAAAAAACTAAATTAGATTTAATCTTGATCATGTAGAACAGTGGTTCTCAATCTTTTATTTTTTGACCCATGCACCCTTTCAACTTATGTCAGGATGTCATTCACCCCTTTCCAGCGAACGAAAGAAGAAGAATTTGCAAAATTGTTAGCTTCAAACGGTGCATTTTTTTTCATACTAAGACACCAAATTAATCATATTACAATAAACAATCAGTTAAACGTCAAAGAATTGTCCCTAAATACACGATACCAGAATGCCAGAAAATTGTGCTTCATCAAACAAATCACTCAAAAGAAAACCAGGATATTGTGTCTAGAGCCATTTTAGTCCGCCAATCTATGGTCTTAATCCTCCCGACACCCCACCCCACCCCCTGAAATGATGTAGAAGAACAAAACGTAATATTTGATCTATCTTTAACAAATATATAAAACTAAAGCAAACTAGCATATTTGAGGAAAAATTATTTTCTCTCACGGATCTGAGATCTACCCAGCCTCATTTAAGTGGATAATCTGGGATCCATCCAGCTTCATTAGAGTGGACACCAGACAATTTTAAGAATTTGTTTTGGAATTGTCAGAGAAATGAAAGACAACGAGCAGGTGAATTACCCGCCACACATAAAGTGTCGTTGTCTAGAAAATGTGAAGGTCGAACACTTGAGTGAAAGAAGATACTGTCCCCAGAAATAGAGGCAGGTCTGGATCATCACGCTTGCTAACACATGACACGGAAGACACTATGGGCATGAACATGCATGAGGCTGGAGAACTGGTGAAAGATCTAGAATGATGGCGTCTAAATGTGTTAATGTCTGAATTAACAAAATGGCATTGTCAATGTAAAACAACAACAACAACAACAACAACAACAACAACAAACAAGCAGCAGTTTTAAATGTATACATATTTTAACTAACTGAGACTGTTTGCATATACACACACACTAACAAGTTAGTTGCATATTTTTACAGGACGTCATAGTAAGCACCAGCATTTTTGCTGTTTGTGATTTATTGGCAGTTTACGTTCAAAAGTTTGCCATTGCTTTCTTGACGATTGGCACTCATACCTTTGTCTGAAAATCAAAGCAAGGCAGTCTGCTTCCAAGTCGCCCGCAGCTGTGTTTCGAAAGCGGTATGCGGTATTACGAATTGTGCTCCCTTCGCCATAGTGTCGGCGTATATTATATATACTCGTACATAGTCCGTCTATCAAGTAGTAACAGACACCTATACATGTCGTAGATTGTTAGCGGAGCAGAAAACTATCAAATACATTTTCAGTAACTGTTCAACAGCAACTGTGCCGCGGTATCGCAGTGGCTAGCACACTTGTCTGTGGACCCGCGGTAATGGGTTCGAATTCATATCGAAGATATTACAAACTGATCTAAGCTTCTATGTGGACCCAGCGGAAAGTGGGTCCCAGAAATGCCTTACAAAGTAAACACTGCCATCGTGATATGGAACATATCATCCCTCGGATAATGATTATTTTATTTACAAAATATAAAGTAGCAACAAATGCCCAATATACCTTAAGACATTCTAAAAGGGTCCTCTACATATACAATACGATTATTACTGTGTTCAAATGCTACATATACTTATGTAATGACTTTACATTAATGTAAATACTAGAAAACATACGTTATATTTATTGTTAATTATTTTGTTTCATCAGATTAACTTTTTCTTCTTCCTGGACATTATACGTGTCTTGATTACAAGAGTCAGAGACAGCCAGAGACATGTGGGTAGATCTCAGTACAGGTACACCTATTTATTCTTCTTCTTCCTCCTCATTTTTCGTAATTTGATTATTAGTTATTAACAGTTTGCATCTCAGCATTCGAGAGTAAACTTCGACAAAAGTTACCATAGTTGATACTCATGGTTCCACTGGCAAAATGATTATAAATGTAGAAGGAACGAACGAACTTTATTTTTATATAGTTCAGAATAGGGCATGCAGGCCCGTATAACATTTTATGTTTCACATCTCTATCTATACTACGTTATAACTGGCGCTGTGGTTGTCGGGATTGTGAGACGCGCAGTTTCATAGTTCCCAGTCAGACCAACTCGAGGGTTCAATGTCAGCAACGGGTTATAAGACACAGACGGCTTTTTGATGATTTCATTGGTTTGAGGCGTCGGCCGCCGAGAAAGCAATGGCAAGCAAATGAATTAATTTTGTCTAGTAAATCACAAATCTATATCTATAAAACAGAGTGTATGTTTGTTTGTGGGTATTGGATGCGTTCGATAACGGTACATCCGATTGAGATGAAATTTTCTACACGTCTTCCTTTCATTCATTTGCAACCGACTATAATAATTTCTTAATGTAAAATCTTCGACTTATTTAATAACATTTACTTTTCCATTTTCATTATATAATGTCTATATAGCAGGGGGACTTCACTCTAGAAAAGTTATTTCAAGGGGCATAACTTTTAATAACATTTCTATATACTTTATAGTCATATTGTTGGACTTACTTGCACTATTGTTAAACCCTTTGTCTATAGTTATTTTCAGGCATATGAGTTATAATAAATAATGATATAATCTTTAAGGCATTTTCAAAGTTTTCATAAAAATAATGCATAATGCATAACATTGTAACCCATCTTTTTCTACAGTTTTCATTGAATGGTGTGTGGAAGGACATTCTTTTAAGTTACTGTGCGCCAAGAGCTGGGCGAAACCACGCCGGTCAGACAGATAGACAGACAGACAGTCGGGAACGGGAGAGCTTATATGACTACTTATATGAATTAAATTAGATGCTCCCCACCAGGGACTGGGTGAAGCCGGGCCGGGACAGACAGACAGATAGACAGACAGACAGTCGGGAACGGGAGAGCTTATATGACTACGTATATGAATTAAATTAGATGCTCCCCACCAGGGACTGGGTGAAGCCGGGCCGGGACAGACAGACAAACAGATAGTCGGGAACGGGAGAGCTTATATGACTACGTATATGAATTAAATTAGATGCTCCCCACCAGGGACTGGGTGAAGCCGGGCCCGGTCAGATAGACAGACAGACAGATAGTCGGGAACGGGAAAGCTTATATGACTACTTAAATGAATTAAATGAGATGCTCCCCACCAGGGACTGGGTGAAGCCGGGCCGGGTCAGCCAGCCAGACAGACAAACAAGCAGACAGACAGACTGATAGATAGATAGATACCCTCCAGGGCCTGGGCGAAGCCGGGCCGGGTCAACTAGTAGTCAATAAATGCTGGGGATGATTGCAAATATTGTAAAGGACATGCGACTATCATACATTAGATCATTAATATATGTCTTTGGTTAATCTTGCATAACAGCAATAGTTATATATTCAATATAAATGTATGGGAAATTTAAAAAAAATCATTACTGCGTGTGTAACCACTTGGTCACTGAAACTATCCGCACCCATAGTCTTCCAATTGTCTCATGGAGTAGAAGATCGTATGGCTGGTACCTGACAGTGATCCAACAGTTTCGATTGCGATCTGACATAGTACTACACTTCTCGTCGGTTCAACAGCTAACGCTGAACGAGCTGACCGTCCAATACGAATCTAGAATAGAGTAGCACATGTACAAGATGGAGAAGTACACTGACTGATAAAGGAAGTATAAAACTCTCAGGTTATTCGCTGTAGAGGTAGGCTCAAGTGGTCTAATCTCTCACTCCGTGTATGACGTGCTTAAGCATATGGACATCAAAGGGCAAGCAAGAACCCACCACAAAAACAACTTAGCGAAGCAGCAGAAAAGGCCCCGTGCTGGCTATGGAATAATCATTACTTTGACGTGGACAAGTCCTTCCAGTAATATAGTCCACGTTTTAACATTGAAACCAGTCAATCTCTCAGCTAAGATTTAGAACTTGTACTGTCTCGTGTCGATTCTGTAGCTATCTGTCCAACCGAGGTCAGTGCACTTGAGAATGGACTCTGAATTGACTTGAAAATGCAATGTCGTCGGAACACCACGTTGCAGCAGTAGCCGGAATCAATTACATTTCTGCCGAAGGCCAACATCCAGCAAATGGTAGTGTTAGTCGTCTTGAGAGCGCCATACTCTGCAGCAGAGCCGGGATTGAGGGTCGAGGAGCCCAAACCCACATTCAAGTATCCCAGGGGAAGATCTGGCTTTGTGGAGATTCCTGGAGATTAATGACGTTCCGGAGTATCGCTTCGTAAGCTATGAATGGGTTACTAAGAAGGCATCATGGCAGCAAAGACGTCTACCGCTGCATGGTGAACCGTTACCTTGGATGGAATATGTCTATAGGAAGCTGGCATTACACAACAACACTGGCCTTTGAGGCGTATAACTAGGTGTGACTCATTTTTCGTGAAGAACAACGACGACGAAGAAGAAGAGGCAGAAGAATTACACGCATACGCATTGTCAGCGTGCCTGCTAAGCTGTTGATACATCCTATAAGTTAATGATAATCTACAGCCAGCATTTTAAATTAGCTCGTAGAAAAACTGCAACGTTCAAATCCCGGACGATCCCCCATGTTGCTAAGCTGTTGATCCATCCTATAAGTTAATGATAATCTACAGCCAGCATTTTAAATTAGCTCGTAGAAAAACTGCAACGCCAACAAAAAGCAAACTTGATAATAAGAATGAGGACGTGGCTCTAGTGAAAGTTTAACACCGTTTTAATGTGGTGCCACAGATTAACAATGTAATATAGTGTCCTAGATATTGGTACCAGTCCACAATTAAATTACGTTTATACCTGCATCATTATTCACCTTGCCACCTATCCTATTGCTATTCCACTATCCTGTGCTCCTGGCCGTTACGTTTCTTGATAGATTCATTCAGTTCCGTAGTTGCTTTCCAACAATTGCCTCCGGTTATTATCCACTCAAAAACTCAAATACACTTGCTTGCATCCAAATATCCAATTCGGTTCCTCAATCGGAAAAACACATCTAACCTTGAAGATGGCACCACAGCGTCTGATTCTTTGTTGTCCTGTGACGTCTCTTGTATCCCTTAACTTCGTTGGTCCACTATCCACTTTAGTGCATCTTTAGGAAAAATCCCTTTTATCCTCTTTCTGTATTCCGCTTTGGCGTGCTCGCCATATGGCAGTGCCCATCTATTGGTTTCTTCGAAACCAGCGAACTCCATCCATCATGTGCCATGCCGATAAGCGTGGGCGGTCATGATTCGCAATTTCTCTCGATCACCAGAGTCGCGAATCAGTTCAGTGTTCTTGTCTCGACCTTGTCACGTGGTCAAGCCATCCAGGTATTTACTTCTCGGTCTTCCCCTTGTTCTCTTCCCCTCGATCTTGCCAATTGTCAACAACCAATGTTTCAGGCATCATCGGATTACTTCTCCCACACCACACAAGAAACTTGCAAGTCGTATGAGAGGAAATGAAATATACATTTTATTGCCGTTGGCTCTTTACAATTACAAAACAGTCGCTATCAAATCACACACAAAGCCACAGAATTGCCTATCACTAGTTTCCTAACCCTATTGCTAATCTCTATCTATTTGGCTACACAAAACTCCTATCAACACTAAACGATCTGCTCGCTACGAAGTCAGTCCCCAGTCTGACTTTCCTACTCGCGTGGCTACACAGCACGCGGAAGGACCTTGATGCGTCCTTCGGCTTTTTGCGTGCCGTTACATTCAGCACGCTTATATTAGCTGTCTCCTATTGAGTGGCAATCGTGGCTATCACGTAGGCGTGATTCTGTCGTGACCAGAGTGCTAACTATCTGGTCGACGTCTCCGTGTCTCATGAGAGAACTAGTTAATAGTCCCCCATTCTATCACCTACCCGGCCCTTATATCGGGGCGCTGTATTACCTCTAATCTACTTGAGGTTGACCGCTCTTCCCGGTGGTCTTCTATCTTGAGGCCGACCTCCGGCCTCTATGTTTCAGTCTTTGACACACACCCTCCCCTCCTGTGTTGCGTCATCAACTTTGACTCATTGGTTGTGACGCAAGAGGTTTCTAAAAAAATTAGTGTATCTAATTTTTGTCAAAGACTGTAGATAACCTGGCTTTGGGTAACTCCATAGACTCCTACTGACTATTGTCACAATGTAGTATCACTTTACTTGGCTACTGGCAATCGCCACAAACTTGTCTGGTTGGCGTGAGCCCTCTTCTCAATCGCAATATTATATTAATTAGAGGTATGTCTGAACCGGACCGTTGTCTTATAAGACCTGCCCTCAAATAGTAAATTAACTCACTACCCATACAAAGTTGACTTTCTTAGGGTCAACACATGAATTGCTTCATGTCCCCCATATAATATTAAACAACCATTATACAAGCTGTGTGCGACAGGCTTTACCTATCTCGCTTCCGCGTGTAAAGTTATCTTTCACTGTTAAGTTAGTTTTTCGTTGTCTATTATGTCCCCTGACCCGGAGTTATCTCCCTTTGATCTACAAAATATGTATGCAATTTATATGTTTGTTTTTCTGGTTGTTTGCGTGTTTGGATCTAACTAATAGTATAATCTAACTTCTAACATGTGTATCTATCTATCATGTGTATGTTAGTTAGTTTTTCAAGTGCCATAATTCGGTTAAATGTGGCCACAAACAAGTGTATAACACTAATTCGTGACTACGTTTCCGTCTTATGAGACTTAAAATACTTTCTCTAAGATCTACACTAAACTACACACAACACACTCACGACAACACATTTTCAACATCGAAAACAAACATTTGACGCAGACAAAAAATAAAAAGTCGCGTTGAGCGGCAGAAAAAAATGTGCTGACTGATCTCACTCTCTCTTGTATAATTTACATTTGCTCTCCCTTTCACACTTCTGTCACACATCTTTTACCCTTACTTCTGTCACACATCTTTCACCCTCACAATTATTTAAAAACCTTGGAGTGACACTGTACAAGTTTGGCTCAGTTTGACAAAGTTGAGCTCAATGACTGTGCGTAAATTGCTGCACGAGTCATGTATTTACAACATATTTACATGTAAGAGAAAGGGTTGATGGTTTGTACCCTGGTATTATTACCCACTATATTCTACTGCAATAATACTCTAAATACTGACATCCTAATACTAGTTCTATAAATATGTATTTAATGTGTTACCTATTTTAATCTATTTTGCCACATTAATCCTAATATTTATCTAATTTAAGGGAAGTAATCTAACTATTTAAAATGAGATTGATGTGAGATGAGTTATGTACCTTTCTGAAATGGGTAATGTGAAATGTAATAAATTATGTACCTTTCTGAAATGGGTATAAATTAAATGTAATGAATTATGTACCTTTCTAACATGGGTGATGTGAAATATAATAAAATTATAACTAATGTTTTTAAATGAAAACAATATATGATTGATATTCTTACTCTAAATGGTGTAAATGATGTATGTTTAATTGTATAATCCTTTTATCCTATTATGGTGTACACTAATCATAATACTAAATGATAACGTTTGTTAATGGACTGGTTCATTAAGATGGAATGAACTCAAGTGAAATGAACCTAAGTGAAATGTAACAAACTAAATGGTAATATTACTATCTAAATTTAATCCTAGTTTATATTTAGCTGTTATTACGTTTAAATTACTATCCTAATCTACTTTTAAGCTAAGTAAGTGGGTAAATTAATGATCTATCTAAACTAACTGACAACTATTATATTTCCTAAATCTTACATATATGTTAGAGTGATCTAATCTACTATAATTTATCACTATATTAAAATATTATAATACATATCACAATCAGTATATATATACATTGTTTTCAATTACCTCAGGTCAGTTGTTGTCTTAATGTTTAGAAATTGCTTTCATAGGCATACTCTATATACACAATTGGCCTGGGTATATGAAATACATTACACAGTCATACTTGTGTCTTATGGGTATAGCATCTGTAGAGTTCGCTTGTGTCGTAGACCAGTATTTTTCGTGTCTGTATTTATGTACTGTTCTGACACTGTTCTTCTATGCTTATACAGATGGTTCACCGGCACACATATGAAGCTTAGTATATAACGAGCTGTCTCAGTTCACACGGTGATATACTTGTTTTCGAAGCACAGTTCTTATGTTGAAGTCTACGGACACATGGTAGTTCACTGTTCTTAGTACATGGTTCAGAACATAATGTCTATGTATTCGTAAAATATCTCACATAGAATATTCTAATGTACTAATTTAACATCTATTACTCTACACTCTTATGTGGAATCTCTGGTATTTCTACCTCAGATGGTCGACTAAGGGTATCAGCCAGAATGTTGTCCTTACCCTTAATATGCTCTATACTAAAAGTATAGTTTTGTAGTATTAGCGACCACCTGTATATACGGTCATTCCGATGCACACCACATTGTATGACCGTGATTGGGGAGTTGTCAGTCTGGACAACGAAGTGAACACCCGCTAGAAATCGATGGAGCTTTCTCACCGCATAGATGACGCTTAGGGCTTCCAACTCTAATATGGAATATCTGGACACAGCAGGTGTGATCTTACGGCTCACGTAGCAAATCGGATGGAAGATGCCATCATAAAATTGGCCTAGTACTGCAGCGATGGAGATTCTGCTGGCATCTGTCCTAAGATAATAAACGAGCCTAGGATTAGGCAAGCGAAGGATTGGTACATTACTAAACAGGATTTCCAATTTTGACAATGCAGAAATTAATAATGCATCTTTGACATCTAAGTTTACAGATGCTTTTAAAACATTGGAAAATACACTTGTAATTTCCGCTAAGTTTGGTATGAATTTGCTATAGTAATTTACTAATCCCAAAAGGCTTCTGACCTGCTTCTTTGTGGTAGGCATGGTCAGGTTCATAATTTTGGTAATAATTCTATTGTCAGTCTTAAGTTGACCTTGTGAAATGACATGACCCAAAAAATCAATTTCTTTTAGACCCAATTCGACTTTGCTCGGTTTGGCAGTGAGACCGAAGAGTCGCAACCTATCGAAGACATGTCTTAGTTTCAGTAAGTGTGTTGTCCAGTCATCAGTATGGACACATATATCATCTACATAAGTCACTGTATTCGTCACTCCATGAAGTAGATCTCTAGTTAAGCTTACGAAAGTGGCAGGAGCGTTTCGAAGTCCAAAAGGAAGAAAACGCCACTCGTACAGTCCTAAAGGTGTTGAAAAAGCAGTAAGATGAATAGATTCAGTTTGCATAGGGACCTGCCAATATCCCTTAGTCAGATCTAATTTAGAAAAGATTTTGGAGGTGGACATGTCAAGAATAAGATCTTCGCAGGAAGGAATTGGTTCTGCGTCGATCTTAGTGACGTTGTTGAGCTTTCGATAGTCCACACATAAACGAATTGTGGAGTCTTTTTTCTTAACTAGGACGATTGGAAAGGAGTATTCAGATGTGGATTTCTGGATGATCCCACTAGCTTCTAAATTAAGAATTTCCTTATTTAGACTTTCTCTATAGCTGAGTGGGATAGAGTACGGCCTGCATTTGATAGGCTTAGAGTCCGAAAGAAGAATGGAGTGCTCGATTCTGTCCGTCCTACCTGGAATGTCAGAAAATATGGTTTTATACTCCGTCACTAATTCTACTAATTGTCGTCGTTGACTGTCTGTTAGTCCCTGTTCTATCCGTATGCTATCTAATGTCGCAGTCTTGTCTACAATGGGAACAGGTAGTTCCATTCCGTCGTCGTCTACCTGATTCAGTACGGTGGTGGTGCTAAGTGAGTATTCTGTAAGCTCACTAGGTGTATGGATATCGTCGGATTTGCCAGTCTCGCTAACTAGTGTAGTTGCGTTGTGTATGTCTGTCGTCTGATCACTAGGTGTGGGTGCACTGTGGTCGTCTGTCTCTACTTCTGTCTCTTGTCGTGAAAAGTAAGGTTTCAACATGTTGACATGGAATATCTTTAAGTGTCCGTTTATCGATATTTCATAGTCAACATCTGAAATTTTACGCACCACCTTGAATGGCCCTTGCCATGAGGTCAATAATAAATTTCGTTTGTCTGGAAGTAACAAAAGTATGTCTTGATCTGGTTCAAGATCAATTGTTCTCGCACCTTTGTTTGCGTATTGGCGGTAGATTTGACCCTTCCTCTCCAAAGCTGCCTTAGCTATAATACACGATTTTTAGGTGTTTTGGGGGTTGGAATTTCCATGGAATTAGTTATTACCTGATGGTAAATGGTTAGGGGTCCACGTGGGTTAGCCCCGTATACTAATTCAAACGGTGAGAAACCCGTGCTTGAATGGGGAATCTCCCGATAGGCGAACAGCACTGTTGGTAACAGTGTATCCCAATCAGCTTTGTTTTCTGCTGTCACCTTAGCCAGCATATGCTTAAGATCTCCGTTAATTTTCTCTACTATCCCATTGCTGGCTGGATGGTACGCTGTTGTAAAATGCTGTTTAATCCCTAACATTTTTGTAAGGGCTTGCGCTGCAGCCGATATGAATTGAGTTCCACCATCAGATAAGATGGTACGTGGAAATCCGAATCGTGAGAACAGATGTAGAAATACATTGGCAACATCTTTGGAGGTGATGTATTTCAAAGCTACTGCCTCAACCCACCTTGAACATAGGTCGACCATCGTTAATATGAAGCGATTTCCTTTGCTGGACACCTGATTCAGGGGTCCAACAATATCTACCGCCACACTTTCAAATGGCCTAGAAGCCAGTGTAGAAGGTTGTACTTCAGCTGTAGGATGTTTACCCTTACGTACTAATTGTTGACAGACATTACAAGAACGACAAAATAATTTTATATCATTGCAAAAACCTGGCCAATAAAAATGAGCCTGAATTCTGGCCCTGGTTTTGTCGTATGCAAGGTGACCAGCAAACGGTGACTCATGTGCAATCTTTAGCACAGTTAGGCGGTGTTGTACAGGTAACACCGTTTGCTGAATCTCATGGTTACCAGTTGTATAATACCTAGTAAGAATGCCATTATTAAGTCTAAAGAACCATGATGCGTTTTTGGTCACTTTGGCTCTTTCTTTCAATAATTTTAAATATGGAGACACACTAGGATCAGCTTTCTGCTGTTCTATAAATTTTTGTCTGGTGGTATCATCTGTGCTAGTTGGGGAAAGCAACAGTAGTCTCTCATTTTGTAGTGTGTCTTGATGTTTTATAGCGTCTGCTCTGGTTGTTGCATTAGCTACATTTAATTTTTCCCATGCAGCTATTTCATCGCTAGTACATTGTTTCAATTGGGGTAAGCAACCCAAAATTAAATCAGTACACGGGTTGTCAAGTATTGCACAAGTAAAGGTACCAGAAAGGAAAGGAGTGTTAATACGGGCTTTGGCCAAAGGGTAAATTTCAATGTTACCCGAAAAGGTTCGGCATTTGACAGAGTCGCCTGTATAATCACCTGGACTCACTAGTTCCTTTCTAAGTCCAATAAGGGTGCTGCCGCTGTCCAGCAAACATAGGCATGGTCTATCATTGACCATTGCATTGTGGAACATCAAATTGCCTCTGGAGGCTAAGGCTGCATTTACACTCTCAGTTAAGAATGGTACTGTATGTCCACATTCTAATTTTCCGTCTGCATGAAATTGGTGACATCTTTCACAACTGTCAAAACTCAATCTATCGTTTACACAACACACATCTTCAGATTGGTTAACAGGTAATTCATTTTCAACTTCACACTGGGTCTCACTACCACTATCAGAAGATGTATCAATCAAAATAGCATTGTTGGCTTTCATGCGTTGGCGGCCCAGGCACTTATTTGAATAATGGCCGTAGCTGGAACAAAAGAAGCATTTGATTGCACGCCTGTATGCAGATCTTTTGTTTTGTTGCTTTTTAATAACATTTTCAAGATGTGCCGGATAGTTTGGTGATTTATCACACATAGAATAAGTGTCATGCAAAAGTTGACAGTAGATACATTTTGACACTTTCCTATCCTTCTTGTCGACTCTATAAAATGGTTTTCTATTACTTTGATAGTTTTTAGGTTGGTCCTTTACAAAAGAAACTACTTCAGAGTCATTTGAAGTCTTAAAAATATCTCTATTTGAAGAAAAATATGCAGAGCCTTTCTTTTCGAATTGTTCTATGTTCTCAATGTCTGACTGCTGCAGGAATTTAGCAAACGGAGATGGTATAGTGGATATGACTTTATCCATGGCTATTAAATTTTTAAGTCTATCAAAGTCTTTTCCTATGTTAGCTGCTTTAAGCCACCTATCTAGTACACTTTGAACATTTGAGACGTAATCAATGAAAGTCTCACTAGGTTTTGGTTTTAAATTTGAGAACTGAACCTGATACCCAGGGGCATCAAGTAAAAAGTGTTGCATTATCCTATCATGGATGTACTGATAGTTGGATCTAAGATCAGTTGGTATAGATTCTATCACTTTAAGGGGCTCACCACTCAGGTTCTTCATATAAATCATAGCCCACATCTCAGTTGGAACTTGGTGGTATTTAAACTGATACTCGACATTCTCTGTCCAGGCTGATATGGAATCTTCTTTACAATATGGTTTGATAATATTTTTGTATTTGTTGAACTTATTTTCTTCTTGTTGACTTTTTAATTTAGTAGCAGAGATCTCTGCGTGTGAGTCTACATCCATACCTTTCATCTTTAACTGTGTCTCTGATTCTACCTGAATTTGTTTTTCCTTAACTCTTGCCATTTCATCTATCTCTTTTTGCTTTAGTTCTTTCTCTTGATCTAACTGCTTTTGTTTTAATTCTAATTCCTTCTGTTTAATTTCCTTATCATGTTCTAACTGTTGTTGCTTAATCTCCAATTCTTTTTGTTTAATTTCTAATTCTTTTTGTTTTGTTATCTCAGCTAGTTCTATTTTGTGTTGTCTTTCTCGTGCACGTTCATCTCTCTCAGCATCTTTTGCTTCTTTAAATTTTTGATCAGCATACTGTTCTAGCTCCTTTCCTGTGTATTGTAATTCTTTACCTGCTTTTACAAAATCAGCTAAAGTCGCCATGTTATTTGGTAATTGGCTAGCGTTGACCCGCATGAGCTCTTTAATCACTTATTTATCTTTGATATGTTATGTTTCTTATTATCTGAGCACTATAAATTGTACTCTTTGTTTATAAACTGGAAAATTTTTCCTGAAAAAACAGAGCACAAATATATGCTAATGCATCACACGCTGAAAAAGAGATGCACTATTAATCACATTGCATGCCAAATATATTGAGTATACTCAACTTAATGTTCCCAAGAATCAGGTCACCTCGTTTGGCACTTCGGCATACACACGAGTTTTCTAATCAGCTGTTGTTCACCCTGGTTCACAGAGCAGCAACAATTAACAAATAGTAAACGACATATAATATGCTCGACAATTTGGTACAATCACAATGACATGCCCACGGACAAACAGAATATAGCTTAATTAATATTAAATTGTCAATGTCCTGTCTTCGTTCTACCGTTTTATGCCTTTCGTTACTAACCTAGTTTAATCTATGGAAGTGTTGTGCAGACCAAGTCTAATTTGCATGGCCAACAGTAGTGCCATCGTGACGGTAAACATATAGAAAAAGTACGAAAAAAATTCAATAACTGCTTTCAAATAAATAAAAATATAATAATAATGTTTAAATAACTAAATATATTCAATTACCAACTTAAATAAACAAATAATAGTTAATATAAAGTACAGATTCAGGCGGGCAGCAGCTTGACGATTTGTAAACAATCAGATGCTGAATGCAATTGGCGTAGAACAACTGCTTGTCAATCGTACTACGTCAGAGGCGCAGCGCTATTTTTAGCTTGCAAAAATCGATAATGTTGCTGGCCTGTGTATCGCTCCGCCATGAATCTTATTTGATAGTTATTCATAAACAAATCAATAATTACATAAATAAATGAAAGAAAATAACAATATCAATACTTACAACTTTGAAGAACACATGATTTAAGTTAATAATATTTTAATAAACACAAATAAGCATTATTTTGTCACGATAGGCACAGTTTAGCTCGCAACTCGTTCTAGTCTGCACACGTCATCAGTCACTGACACAAATTAAACCTGTAATTCACTATTCGTAACCTTAGTCTAGAGCCGTGGGTAAGTGTAATAGCTTGAACATTTGTCCAAGCCACACTTCTGACACCACATTAATCCTCGCCTGTCAACAACCAATGTTTCAGGCATCATCGGATTACTTCTCCCACACCACACAAGAAACTTGCAAGTCGTATGAGAGGAAATGAAATATACATTTTATTGCCGTTGGCTCTTTACAATTACAAAACAGTCGCTATCAAATCACACACAAAGCCACAGAATTGCCTATCACTAGTTTCCTAACCCTATTGCTAATCTCTATCTATTTGGCTACACAAAACTCCTATCAACACTAAACGATCTGCTCGCTACGAAGTCAGTCCCCAGTCTGACTTTCCTACTCGCGTGGCTACACAGCACGCGGAAGGACCTTGATGCGTCCTTCGGCTTTTTGCGTGCCGTTACATTCAGCACGCTTATATTAGCTGTCTCCTATTGCGTGGCAATCGTGGCTATCACGTAGGCGGGATTCTGTCGTGACCAGAGTGCTAACTATCTGGTCGACGTCTCCGTGTCTCATGAGAGAACTAGTTACTAGTCCCCCATTCTATCACCTACCCGGCCCTTATATCGGGGCGCTGTATTACCTCTAATCTACTTGAGGTTGACCGCTCTTCCCGGTGGTCTTCTATCTTGAGGCCGACCTCCGGCCTCTATGTTTCAGTCTTTGACACCAGTTATCGCCAAGTTTTCTAATGTATTTCTTCTCATAACATGTCCAAAACCATTTGACTGTCTACGTGTAATTTCTCTAATACGTTTACGATTTTCATTTGTTTCTTGTAAGACATGATCATTATTTTTCCTTTTTGTCCATGATATTCTTTGCATTTTCCTCAGAATATAGTGAACTAGCAAATCATTCATAGTATAGTCTGTATTACTCTTACCCTTGGGGGCCACGGTATCCCAGTGGCTAGCACGCTTGCCCGTCGGCCCAGTGGTCATGTGTTCGAATACCCATCAGGAATAATGTTTAAACAAAATTGATTTAGGCTGCCAGGTCGACAAGCTTAAACATGAATACCAGAAAATGTTATGGGAAGTAAAAGCGAGCCAGTGTGATATCAACCACATCAGCCACCGAAGAGGCGATTGATCCATACAAATATGGCACTAGCACCATGGCACCCAATACACTTAAAGGCGCGTAAAGGATCTTTAAATTTCTCATTTCCGTTATTATTTCCCATTCTTTATTGCGTTCTTTATATCTAAACATTACCTCTGAAGTCGGAGTGGGTTCATCTGATGGCGAGGGACACTGTCAGTAGGGAAAGCTAATCCACACGCAAAATTCAGTCCATCACTACTATAAATAGTGTGTATGGACTACACTTGAGGTCAAAGCGAGCGAGAGCAAAAGAAAAACAAAATCTAAACATTCATAGTCACACATCTATTCTTAGATCCACCCACTCGTCTCTTGTTTTTCATTCTACATTTATGTTGACCGTATTTCCTTCCTGTGTGCATTATGCAGTCTTGAAACATCCCTGCGCTTATCCGTCTATTTGTGTCTGTGTTTTATGTTTACTATAGTGTATTTCTGTGTGACACAGTGTCTAAAACAGCATCAGTACTGTCAGCTGCCAATAAAGCGATCTGTTTTCTGCTAGGATATCGTTGAATGTTGTGGGTGGTGTATGTGTGCTTGTATTCGTGTCTTCTTCTTCTTCCATCTTCTTCTTCTTTCTTTGTTGTCTTCTTCTTGCCCCTCCCCCCTTACCCCCTCCTTCTTCTTCAATCTCTACAAATAGAAAAGACTCTCTTATTTGAAACATATGAAGTTATTCAATGCTAAATGATAATTAATTTATTGTCACTAGAATGTAATCTGTTTACTGTTTTACTTTCGTTTGTTTTCCATTAAAAACGCGATGGCAAACTACTGAACGAAAATTTGCCTAGTAAATCACAACAAAGAGCCACAAAATGCTGATGTTGACTGCGATGTCCAGTAAAGGATATGTAACTAACTTTATTTTTTGCTTTCGTCTCCTAAACATTTCACAGTATACTAGAGCAATGAAACCACATCGATTTTAAATCACGTTATTATCAAGTTAACTGGCTTTCTAACATTGATTCTATCCAGCTCTATTTACTATTTCGCTAAAATTTGTCAGATTCTGTCTGTGAATTCTATAATTGCGATCCTGGCCAACCAGCTTCATCCTTCTCGTCTAGACAGCACTCATTATCAAACCCTGTGTTGTACTAATCTTTGTTATCTCCACAAATCTAAACTAGGGGAAAGGGTAGCATTGTAAATGTAACTAAAAGCCACTTATTGTTAAATGTGTGGTCACATGTTCCCAATTGTCCCCTGCCTCTGAGTCATTAACTGCTGTCTGCCTTGTCACCCAATGCTTTGAATCAATAACTGTAATAACACTTTAAAGTAGAACTTGACAGAATCAGAATGGGCTCCGGTAATAAGTGTCTTGAAAGGAAAGAGATAGTGTAGTGTCTGGGATAGGAAAAATTCCCACCTGGAACAGAATGGGTTACAGTAAAAACTAGGTGGAACTGGCGTAATTCAATTAATCTACGCCTTTTATTGATTCCTATTGAGCGAATAGATGGAAAAAGTATGTCGACGTAAATCTGGTGAAGAAAGGCCCCCAAATATGCATTGCCAGTAGATATTTAAATGGCAATGCAGTTTTCTCCCGCCAGTAATTGCAAACATAACTGTTGTTAACTTCGCGTCAGGGCACAGAAGAATAGCTTGGTTTATTGATCGCTTTTGTTCAGCTGATTTGAAACTACAGGCGCAACCACATTTTCTTTTTATGAAATCACTTAGCACATTATAGCAGACAATAAGACTCAACACAAGGTTGCTGTTTTAAAATTTACAGCAAAAGCGGCCAGCTAGACGGAACTAAGCTCATAATTGACAGACCTTGTTCTCAAGCCCTTTAAACTTTCCGCATTCGTGAAAGAAATAACTGTTTTCGGGGTTAAATATTTGTGATAAGCCTCATTTCGGAGAATTTCAAGCGTGAAACACCAGTGAGTGTACCCACTACGTTTCATTGAGTGGAAACCGCTGTACTAAATAATCTCTATGATACCTTATACTTGTCTACATGTGATATAAATAGGAATAGTTAATTATGAACTCTAAAAGTACTTGAGGGTTTGAGGAAACGTCATCAAAGCCCTATAACTCTCATCATCATCATCATCATCATCATCATCATCATCATCATCATCATCATCATCATCATCAAGTGACATGCCAGCTGACGTAGGCTTCATGACTCTCCACATATCTCGGTCTTTGGTTTTCTGGATCAACTCTGCTGGTGACATTCGTCTACTCCGTCGTCTCAATCCATCCAGCATCATTTCTCTAGGAAGGGAACATCCCAGCTGCACCTCCAAGTAGCAGAGGATGAGAAACACACCACATTGTGACAAAAGCTGCTCTGAGGTTCGAGTATCCACTGGGATATGTGGACAACGCTACAGCTGAGCCAGAAATTGCTGTCACAGGCAGAAGTAAAATATCTTCTTGTGGATGTGGAAGGAAGGGATAAACCACCACATTATCTCCCCAAGAATTTCATGTAATTCAGATAAACATCAGAGGGTGACACCAGACTGTCATCAAGCTACTGATAGCAATACTGAAATATTGAGACGGTGGCATGGAGAAATATCAGTAGAGGTGATCCAAATGACCATGGACCGCTATCTTTGAAAGACATAAACGCCAATGCCAGCTGGCAAGGCGCATGGTGATGAGTTTCCTATGCATATCGAGCAGCAGTAGGACAGTGGCTAACAAACTGAGGTCGATTAATAATACGGGAGGATAGGGTGAGGGGAGAGAGAGAGAGAGAGAGAGAGAGAGAGAGAGAGAGAGAGAGAGAGAGAGAGAGAGAGAAGAGAGAGAGAGAGAGCTGCAGAAGGTAGTAAAAGATAGAACAGCTAGGTGTGTGTTGGTTGAGCAGCTATGTCTTAATGTGGTGAAAAATGTATAAGAGGAAGAATACAAAAATATAAAATGATGAAACGTAATGCACTTGTACAGAACACAATTACGAAAAACACAGGACGTTGTGGCGACTGGCCTACATCAGCGAACAAATACACACACAAAACGCAACACATAATCACGAAGAAGACCCTCCAGTGATTGACTACATTAAGGCATAATAACGGGATGAGAAGAATGACAAGATGAAACATTAGAACAATGAAGAGAAAATGAAAATTTCAAATAAACATTTATTTACTTATCTTAGAATCCTAGACTGTGACACTAACATGAATGTCACCTTGATACTCTTATATAGACAGCTGTGGGAGTCTGTGGTGTCATGGAGACCGGGGTATAGGATGGTAACGGTTCAGTAACGATCTCAGTTAAATGAGTGGAAGTGGTACATGAAACAGGGGGCGGAAGGTAAGGCGGGAAACTAGCAGCAATGGAGATGTGATGGTGGCCCGAGAGTGAAAACTAAGAAGATGTGCCCCGGTGGATGTCGATACAATACATGAGTAGGTGGGTGCCAGTAAAGGGTTGGCCATAGTGGACGAATGTTAAAGAGCAATTATGTGTGCAAGAAGAAGAAGCCAAACATGGGAACTAAAAAATATTCTGCGAAGTAGAGGCGGTTGGTTTGTTATTGTTCTATGAAATATGGGGGCCTGCACTATATGCTCAATATGACTGAAGAGGGGAAAGGGTCCTTGACTTACTTTACAAATACTGCAGCAACTCGCAGCCTTATGTCGCCACAGAAAATAAATAATGCTCTTAACATTCTATCCGTTATTATTCGAACAGTATCAATGGATGTTTTAAAATCAGAGCAAGGACAAAATTATAAACAACACTGTTATCTCAAGGCACATCTAAATATGCCAGTCAACACATTATTTACTATTGTTTTCATGGCTTCTTTTCATAAATTCGCAAGGGAATTACATTGCTTTACATTGCTGACAGTTGGTGGTTTTGAAAATCCAGATTCTCTGCTGAAAAGCGATGAAAAACGACGATAGAAATTAAAAGAAGAACAATGTTCTGCAATAACTAAAGCAATAGAAACATATGTGGATAGAAACATTTTGTTGTTTTTGCCGCATTGAAATATAAGTTTTTTTAAATCATTTTGTTCTTGCACTGATTGAATTACTTTCTCTATTCCCACTTATGTTGATAATTCTAACCGTTCACATACATCATCAAACTAATGTGCATACTTCTCTTGGTTTTCTATTACCCATGGGATGCACAATGCAATCCCTGTTATCTTCCTTACTGTCACTCAGTTGTTACTCCGAGTTTCCATTATATTATCTTATCTAGACTGTGCCAAATGTGTGAAAACCTGTGGCCTCACAGATTTGTTGGCATTGTTGATTTCCTATGTCTGCCCACATTATCAGCTGTCAAATCTCCGAATTGTATCGTGTTTATTATATTTGGTTTGGGAGTGGCAACAGTTATCTTCAACTGTGATATGTACTGTGACTTCCAGGCGAAGTAATTTCAGCTTTAACTCATTACAAGACTCTACAAATCTAACATAAATACAATTATTCTGATTTTATATAGTATTTCTGTCTATGATCCATTTCTGTAAATCCCTGTGTTGACATGTGGCTGACATTTGTGTTATAGGAACATCTGAACCAGTAAGGTTCAAATTACTATTAGCAGTCGTGGCTCGAAATTTAATTCAAAAATTTAGCTTGTAATAAGGCGGTTTTTTTTAAACGCTCGCGAGGTGGAGAGGACATTTCCTTTCCATATCGCCATTCCTTCCAATACAATCTCTGAAATATTCTGAAAATTATCCGTAACATGTTATGATACTCAGTCGACCCTACAGCAGTACTCGGCTGTGAAAAGAATCCTGGAACGTTTGGGAATGTATCACTGATCACTATCTTCAGTCCCAAGCTCACTAACCACCCTGCACCAGCGACTCTGTTGGTTTACACTTTGGTAACATTCTATCAGAAGCCCCTGTAGGACAGTGGTTAGAACCCTTGCCTCCCAGCCTGGTGGTCTTAAGTTCGAATTCACATCGAGACGGAGTCTTAAAATTGATCTGGACGTCCAGATCTACCTAGCCTAAAATGGGTACCATTAAATATAATGTGGATTAAAGACAGATAATGTTGCTTGCTTGCTTGTGTTCGCTGGCTGTGAACTCCAGCGCAAGGTCATGTATGTCGGATGAAGATATCCTGTTGTCCAACATCAGTTTGATGTCATACAGGACCTGAGGTTTGCGTGAGTATCCGTTGTCCCATGTCTGGCTTATTGGTGTGCAGACTGGTGGTTCCTCGCCGTGCAGGCAGATACTCTCCGACTTCGGAGGAACAGCTAATGTGATAGTGGCCATATCTTGAGTACCGATTAGTCTATGCAAAATGTAGAGCTAAATATGCCCTATACGCCACACAGCCTGTAAAAATGTTGATTTACTTACTAATATTATATCACAATCTGTATTATTTCTCCAACGAATGTAGAACCAACAGAACATTATAATGATTTATGAAGGTGTGTCGAGCCTTCAAGGCGTGCGAAAAGGCGACATAGTTGGATAAACACAAAATACAAACCTGGGGCTGGTTTGTGAAAAAAAAACGCAATAGATGAACAGATTATCACAGTCTGAAAACGCCCGTATTGAAGACAGGAACAAAAACATTTGGAGGGACCACGACATAAACGACATATCTGGTTACCAAACCATTAGGACTCACAGGGATGAGACTGAATACATAAATACTTACAGTCTATGTTACTTAAACATGTTGAGTTAAATTAAACACAAAAGGATTGTAAAATTAGCTATGAATTTAAGTTATTTTCCTCTTTTATTACAGAAAATTCGGGAAATTTATTCTGGTTCTGATTCCGCTATTTGGTATCATGTACATAGCACTAAACGTGGCCTTTCCTTCAGAGGTTCAAGGAAGAGGATACAATCTACTTTACCTCTATGTTGAAATGGGATACAATTCATTTCAGGTATATATAAATATATCTGTCTTTGTTGTGCAATTATGAACATTTGTATTGCATAGATTTTGCTACCACTTGTACAGAATAGAAAGATAATAAAATGTATTCTGGTAATAATTAATTAAAGTTAACAATTCTCTTCTTTATTATAAAACATTGCGGAGTAGTTAACACTTTAGAAAGCTCACTTCTAATTTTCACATCAACGTTTGCAGGAGCAAGATTTTCCAAATTCGCTTCATTAGTGCACATTGATGATACAGAGATGTGGCTTCTGATACGAATAGTGCGAATATCTTGGACTGCCACAGTAAACTAGCAACGAATGTCTGCCATATACAACAATAAGAAAAAGACAAACATCATTCGTTGGCCATGTAATGAGAAGGAAGGCGTTGAAAACCAACGTGAAACCTGGAAGGATCAATTTTAGAATAGGCAGAGCAGAGGAATAGCATTAACAGAGTAGATCCAGAACACTAAAGAGCGGTCATTTTTCGTCTTCTCACACAATCAACAGTATCATGTTAGATCAATCGCAGTTATGCCATGTGATTACATCATCAGGCATTTATCTCTTGGAAGTTCTCATCTCTGTTTTCCCATCAAGTTGGCAAGGTGTCACGATGTTTCCACGTTTATTTAACCGCATCGGTTCCTACTCATCTTGACTGGATGTGTATAATTTCTCGAATCAATTTTCTATTTTCATCTGCTTCTTGGGAAACTGTCTCAATTGTGTATTTGTTTTTCCCCCTCCGTTTATGGTATTTTTTGTCTTTGTTTTTGTTGTATTGCCTTTACTGCACTTGGTCTGGCCAGGGGCCGAGCTGATCATCAAACTTCACACCTCCACACAGTAGGTGTGGGTTTGGTGGCCTACTGTGGGCAAAGGCTAATAGGAGGACTAGGGGCCCATTCCCCTGAGCCCTCACGTCGCCACACACACACACACACACACACACACACACACACACACACAAACACACACTCTTCTTCTTCTTCTTCTTCTTCTTCTTCAGCAATCCGAGTCATTGAGGTTCTTTGCTGCAAATAAAATCCGTCCCCATTCGTCTCTCTGGTAGACTTTCTCTTGCCAGTCGTTGATCCCAATTGCTTGTAGGTCTGTGTATATATATTATCTCTGTACCGTCTTCTTGGTCTACCTCGGGGTCTATGGTAATTTATTTCCTGAGTGTAAGCGAATTTTGTTTCCCTATTATCTTCCATTCTTTCTATATGCCCCAGCCATTGTAGTCTATTAGCCTTCATGATACCAGTGATTAGCGGGGACTAAAACAGATCATAAATGTCTTTGTTACTTCTTCTTTTCCACTCTCCACTTTGTGTATCCCTAATGGATCCAAAGATGCGTCTTAAAACTTTGTTCTCAAAGGTTTGTAACAAGGCTTCGTCTCCTTTCGTTGTACTCCAGGTTTCAGAGCCATACAGCACAACTGGTTTGATCAGTGTTTTGTATATTGTGATTTTGTTGTTACGAGATAGCGCATTTGATTTTAGTAGATATTGTACGCGCACACACACACACACACACACACACACACACACACACACACACACACACAGTTATTTTAAAAAATGTATTCGTATGTAATTTACATTTTAATAATTAAAGTTTGACTTTTGAAACTCCCAAAACCGGAAGCGTGCCCTGCCAGTCCCGCGTGTCCGTTTGCCTCTCCCGGAGACACACCGGAAGTACCAAAGACAACCGGAAATACCACCAACAACCGCGAATATTGAAAAACGAGGTAAATCTGCTCCGTTTTGCACTGTTCCGCTGGGGGAGGTATAACTCTCATATAACGATTTATGAGCAGCGAACCATCGACGCGGACCAGAAAATATAATTAGTTACCCCCTCTCGTACTACTGTTGTACCGATTTATTTGTTTAAGAACCACACCGCATCCCCACCCCCACCCAACCAGAAAAGCCCCATTTACTTTGATGTTACATAGTGGAACTTCTGTCTAATTGCAGATGACCATAATTGATGTTTTCATTTACTCCAATTCTAATATCTTTGTTAAGTCATGGTGATATTCTTTTTCTATTGCCTTTCATTATCAATTAACTTACTTTCCGAGCTATCAAATGTGCCATACTGTCAAATCAAAATAAAACCAACTAAGAATTGCCTTTATATTTCTTTCAAATTCTCTATAGCAAACTGAAAGCCTCTACAAGGATCCACATTTCTACACATGACATGTCTCATTATTTTGCAGGAAGTGCTTGCGTGTCACATTATGGGTCTTTTCTTTTGTTGAATCTTGACATGGCTGTAAAGATTACACACTCACTCGTGACAACCACAGTTTAATTGATTTGATCGGTAGGCTCTGCCAGATTTTGCCGAATGAACGTAAATGTGTATGTCGTTTAATGACACATCATCGGCTACTTGTAAATAACACTTTTAATGATGCATATTCCTTACAGGACGTTGCAAATCAACACCAGCATTTTTCATCTCCTGTTGGTGCACTAGGCAAGTTTTTACGTTCAGTAGTTTGCCATTGCTTTCTGAAAGACCGGCTCACATACCTCTGTAAGTTACCAGCGCGGCGCAAACCGTTGCGGATTCTCGCAGCTGCTGTTTTTCCCCACGTTGATACACGGGATTACGAACAGTGTCGTTAACCCTGGGCCAGGGAGACCGGGAGATAACACTACTTGGTTTGTAATTAACTTTAGTTCATGGGAGCCGTAGTAGCGTAGTAGTTAGATACTGGCCTGCTAGTCTGGTGGAAGTAGGATCCATCCGCATCAGTATGTGTGAGAATATTTTAATGACCTGGTATCCCAGTCATCCAGTCTTAAATTGGTACCAAGAAGTGTGGGAAGTTCGGGCTGCCGGTGAGATAACTCGCCAAATCGCCCATCGAGTTCAGGATTGGTCTATACAAGTATGGGTTTAGTACCATATTCCTCTCAACAAGTGCTCTGCCAGCTGGCGTAGGCGTTCACGGCTCTCCACATATCTTGGTCTTTGGTGTTCTAGTTCAACTCTGCTGATTGCCATGTAGCAATTTAAGGTCTACAGCATTAAGCTTGTGTATTAATAGAAGGTTTAAATGTAGAAGAGCAATAAAGGAAAAGTGAGAGCAATTCACGTAAACACAGTTAACTGACACGCACTGATAAATCGAGTAAAGTCAGGTCTGTGGGTTGACAGAGAGAGGAAGGTTTAAAAGATTCTCTACTGTGAGGAAGTGTTTTCCATATTGTAAGTTGTGAAAAACTTGTGTAATTGTTACAATGGCGAATAGAGGTTGTAATGGCTTGTAAAAGCGCAGAGTTCTATATAACGATGGCCATCGATCTAACAGCAAGAACCTGCGAAGGACAGTTGTGTCAAGCCAGTTACCCGCACTGCACGAAAAATGTTCGCAGTCGAACATAGAATGTCAACTCAAGGTTACTGCTCACCAGCCACTAAGAAGATATGTAAGTGAGTGTTCTTTAGCTATGCAGTATTCCTGAGTGCCGGGGACGACAGTCCGCGGAACCGGTTGTTTATATTATTATTGACATTATTTATTATGAACCACCTGCCCTCCCAGCAACATGGGAACTGGTGATACTGTCTGCTGTCGCAATCATATATATTAAAGTAAGATTATCAAGGACGTCTGTAGTTGCTTGAGTTCTTTCGTTGCTTCTGTAAATCTGCTATGCTTTTTGGACAACGAGCGACAGAAAAGGTGTGGCACTGATGATATTCCTCCATGCCACCGTTTCAATCCATCCAGCATCATTTCTCTTGGTCTACCTCTGAATCTCTTCCCCTCGATTTTTCAAGTTGTTTTTTAATGCCTCTCTTCTCATCACATGACCGAGAGGCTTTAGAACCATATTCCTAGTTCACCTTAATGTGTGTAAAATAGTTCTTTACTTTACTTACTAAGATAATTGGGGGAGGGGGCCTCAGCTTGTAACGGCTAGAACGCTTGCATATCAGAACGGTTGTCGGATGTTCAAGTTCCCATCAAGACATATGACATAAGCCTGGGTCATTGACATTGAGGTGAGTGACCGGGCATGAGGAAGAATGGAGATGAGAGTGGGAGACAGGAAAGTGACTGACCTGGCTATGAGAAAACAGCCAGTCCTGAGAAATAAAATAGTGAGGGTAGAGGGAAAAAAAACCCTAAGGCGGATGGGGCGAAAGACAGTTGTGTGTTGTGTGAAGTCAGGAGACTGGAAGGGCAGTGAGAGAAGAGACTGACTGCGGGGCAGGTCGTTTCAGGGAGTGGAGTTTGAGATACCGAAGGAGTCGGTAGTCCACGTACAACGGGGTTGTGTTGTTCTCCGAGTTGTGAAGACAGGCCTGAACCAGAGTGGGTTCTATAGGGATTGAGGGCCTAAACCCAGAGTGGGCTGCATAGTTGAGCAGCGGCTCCAACCCAATGTGTGGGTTGTATTGTGGGAGATCCAGCCGTGGATAGTAGCTGGATTACCTGTCTTGTGAATTTGAGATATGAAGCAGGCCGTGAGAAGGCATTGATGTGTGCTGGTTAAATTGTGAGGAGGATATTTATATTCTATGGATTACATTGTTTCTGGATGTATAAACATGTTCCGTTTGTCCGTCTTATTTCTGTAATAAAGGATTATGTGCGCCAACGGAATCTTGTTTAATGCCTGGTGAATATGCACTGCGGGGGTGAGTTGGATTAAGAGTCAGTTAGATAGCTCAATTGACACACCATGAACATCGTTACCTAGACAACGACCATCACACGACAATATCACGCAAAGATCATCAAGAACATTGATATTATCATCAAGAACGACGTGTGACATCTGGGTGCTCGTCGCTTAGTAAGGAGTATCTGAGAGCTCGTCCGATCAAGAACAATATAGACAGTGTTGTCATTCTGAGATATTTGTGGGCTCTTCGCGGAGAGAGGGTGGACAGCGGAGTGTGTCCACCGTATAAACACTGAGTTTTTCTCCGTGCGGTAACTGGCTACAGACAGTTCACGTCAAGTCCACTACAGGTGAATTGGAACCAACCATATCGCTGAAGCGAGAGGGGGTGATAAAGACACGCCATACAGACTAACCGGGAGAGTCCATTACGGTGACAGGTAAATTTGATACCAGGCAGTAGTGCTGAAACTAGCAGACGCGGCAATGAAAGACCAGTGTTGAATCCAGAGTGGCGAGGGCAGCGTGTGTGTGTGTGTAGGACATCCGCTGTCGGTGATAAAGACAGGATCGAAGACAGCGAGCAATTTCGTCTCAACATCGTGTGTGTGGTGGGATAATTTGTGTGTGTGTGTGCTGGAGACAACGCACTGTTTTGGTTGCGGGACGACAAGTGACGAATTTCACCACAGGTAACACAACGAAAAAGGCCGGTGGAAGTGTGAGTCTCCACGGACAATTCGGGTCAGCGCTGTTTACGAGAACATTGAACTCCCGGGAAGGGGAGAGTTAACGAATGTGTAGAATACACTGAGAAAATTGACATTTGCTGTTCACCGGGAAGGGTGACATACAGGGGTAGTGTACCATAGGGGTTGGGGCACGGCAGGTGTCGTGGAGAACGGAAAATTTCCGGACATTACTTCGTTCACAGCTGGGTCGGGGCTGAGAAGTTGTGTGGAAAGTGTTTTTGTATAACGGGAAAAGTGTCCGGTCAGTTTACAGTGTGTATTATTGTGACAAAGAAGACTGAGGTACTGACTTGAGGTGTCCGGCAAGGTCAAGGCTGGGGACAGTGGAAAGTTACTGAGATGTTCCATAGTGGAACTGGATAAACAAGCTGTTTTTGTGTGAAACAAGACTTTATGTTCGCCTTTGTTAAAAGCCCTTTGTGTTCATTACCTTATAATCAGCAAACATTTTGTCAACGATTGATGACGTGGCATCTCCGCGAGCATAGTTGCACACAGTAGAAAAAAAAAAAAGATCTGACTGTACAAAATTAAAGCGCTGAACATTGGCTGCCATTCTCCTTTTCTTTTTGGTGAATCTTGTCGGGTAACGGCAATCCAGAACATTTTGGGATAATTACCATCATCTTCAATTCGTACGACAATCGAAAGAACACTTTGGATTATTACTGTGGTGCCACCACGTACAGAGAAAGTACAATAACGTTACGGACTGTGTCGAGACAGAACAGTTTGGATATCACTATCATCTTCAACTTTTGTCGACAGTTGGAACTTGTGATCACCACGTGAATTCAGTAACCACTCAACAAAACAAGAAGTCGGTTTGAAATCTAGCGTCGTAGACATTTCCAGCGGATTGCGAATAACTATTAACACAAACAAAAAAAAGAACTTGTGGCGACGGATTAATGGGCACATATTTGTCGGCCAACGAGTTGGACATTCTGTTTGCTGCTCATTGTCTTATAAATATTGTTTTCGGTTGTTAAGCTGTTACTTGTATGTGGTCCAGTGTTTGTCAAGAGTAGGGGATTTTTGGGGTGTTTCTCGAGAGTCGGGATACAGCACAAAAATTATTTTTCTTTCTGGTGCTTACGATATTTTTGTAAGGAAAACGTTAATGAGTTAACGTGTCGTGCAGTGGCATTGGAATAGTCTTAACCAATATCTAGAGCCGAGTTGTCTGACGTCAGATCTGTGTATATGTTGATGCTATAAATTGTTTTTGTTTCTCTTTCTTTTCATAATATTTGCATATGATATTTGCTGTGTTCGGATATATGTTATTATTGTGCACTTTTGGTCGTGTCTACTATCTAGTGGTATCTGAGTCAGTTTATATGTTACGCGCACTGTGGGTGTCCCTACACAAGCTTGTGGTTGTTACTGTGGTTTATTTCTGTGTGATCACCGTCTCCGTGTACTTGGCTTGTGAGTCTAACGTTTTTATAGACAACATTTAGTGTTATCATTCATTCGTTTTGTATATGTATTTATATGTATGTTTAACAATATTTCCAGAAATGTTATACAACTATTGGTCATAGATATATAGATATAAGGGAGTATAGGTGATACTTCCCCCCTCACTACCTAGTGCTTATAGAGTGACTGGGTGAGTACAGAGTGATATTTTAGCACTACGAAGTTACGTGCACAAGGAGTGGTAGTGTACGTATTGAAGGCACACAAAGGACTAGTAGCAGAGTCTTTACATTTATAGTTGGCTGACAGACAGCAACGTGTCCGCAAGTACAAGATGCCTACTTTAATGGACTATATTGAAGCAGGTGAACGAATAGGCCTGAAAGGTAAAGAGTTACAGGAGTATGCCGAAGCAAAAGAACAAAAACAGATTGAAAGAGAGGAGAGGCATAATGAACGCGAGGCAAAACGTCTACAGGAAGTAAAGTTAGCTGAAATGGAAAACAAGCGTCTACAGGAAGAGAAAGAGACAAAAGTAAAACTAGCTGAAATGGAAAACAAGCGTCTACAGGAAGAGAAAGAGACACAAGTAAAACTAGCTGAAATGGAAAAAAAACGTCTACAGGAAGTAAAGTTAGCTGAAATGGAAATTGAGAAAGAGAAGATCAAGTGTCAGATGCAAACTGAAATCGAGTTAAGAAAACTAGAAATATCTTCGAAAGGTCAAAATGAGGAAAGCAGAAGACCATCGCAGTCGTCACAGAGATTAAAACTGCCATATTTTACGGACCGGGATTGCCTTGAATCCTATCTTGGGAGATTCGAATCGTCTGTAAAAACATTAGGCATTCCAGAAGCAGAGTATGCGATGCGACTTGGCGAATTTCTTACGGGCAAGGCACTAGACACCATGTTCAATTTACCTGTAGAAGAAAGAAACAACTACACTATCTTACGTCAACGTTTGCTGACAAAGTTCCAACTCACTGAGCATGGATATAGAACAAAGTTTAGACAGTTAGTGCCAGAGACAAATCAAGATTTCACAGAGTTTGTTAACACTGTAAAGAATACATTTAACAAATGGATGGAGCTTGCAGAAGTAGGGAAAGATTTTAATAAATTAGTAGATCTAATGTTAAGAGACAAGGTAGTATCTGCATGCAATTCTAACTTTAGTGGCTTTCTTTGAGGAACGTAAGCCAAAGGACATAGACACAATGTCTCAGTTAGGGCAAAACTATATGACTGCACATCCTAACAGTATCTATTGGGAAACTAATGAGTGAGGAAATAGTCTGTGCAGCGTACACTAAACAGGACCAGAATCCAGTCATCAGACCAAGGGCGAAAAGTGTGGATTCAGCACAGAAAGGTGAGCAGCAAGAACTTCAAGATAATGGTTTCCGAGGAAACAATGTTGGTAGAGTAGGACGGTACCCATATAGAAGAGGGAACTTCCAGAGACGTCCAAATTATGCCGGATGTTGGAATTGTGGGAGCTGGAGACACAAGGCAGCAGAGTGTGATGCACAACCATCAGATGGACCAACGAACAACACTAAAAGGGAGATCACTTGTTTCAAATGTGGAAAGAATGGGCATATCAGCCATCAATGTAGGATGAGAGAAACAGAGCACTCAAATGCAGCGCAAGTAATTGAGACGCTGAACAATGAAGATTGTAGTGGGTGCAAACCTCTTTTTGAAAAAGACAGTCAGCCAGTCCTAATATGTGGTCATACAGTGAAAGCAGGATCAGCAGTACATGAAGGAGGAAGTCTGAAGATGCATCATGGGATTTGTCAATGATAGACCAGCGTTAACAATTAGGGATTCCGGATGTACGTCTATCGGAGTGAGGAGAAGTTTAATAGATCCCTCGGATTATACAGGGAAAAAGATTAGATGCATAACATTCAACGGCACAGTAGAGTTCTACCCAGTAGCCATAATAACAGTAAAAACACCATATATCACTGGAAGAGTGACAGCGTGTGTTTTGGACTCACCAGTGGCTGATTTGATCATAGGAAATGTTATAGGAGTTAAAGATTGTACAGAAGAGGAAGTAGTTTATTGGGACCGAAAAATATAGTGTAAGCAGTAATGAGGTAGTTACCACAAGAGAACCTAAATTAGAGAGTATAGCTGAGGTAGAAGAGGCACTTGAAGTAGACACAGGAACTCAGGACAAGGATAGTACAGCTGAGCAGATGAGAATGGATCCCAAATATAGTGCTAGTGAATCCCAGAGACAAGATACTACTCTGAACAAATGTTCCCAAGGGTGTAGGAGAGTAGAACATAGGCAGTCAAAGAAAGGTAGATGGTGCTTCGAGAGGAAGAACAATGTTCTCACTCGCAGGTTTTCAGATAGCAGAACTGCACGTGGGCAAGTAGCAGTACCTTTAGCACACAGAGACCGATATACTAGAACAGCTCAGGATAGTGCATGTGCAGGGCACATAGGCATAAGGCGTATGCAGCAGAAAGCAAGGTGCCAGATATATGGGCCAAGATTGAATAAAGAGTTCAGACTAAACAGAGACTCAAGTGTAACGGTGCAATATGCAGATAGGAAAGTTGAGTCAGGTCAAAAGAGTGTTCGCGACATTACTGACCCAGGGCTAGGGATAGCAAACAGATGTTGTAATTGTAGAGGTACCATGAGTCATGGGTACATGAAAGGTAGACACAGCATTGCAAGAACAGAACCACCTGATATAGGGTCGGTACACAAATAGTATTGTGTGGTCGTGAAGTAGTAAGAGACTTGTGGGTACATAAGTATAATGCTTTCCTATGATGTATTATTATTATTATGTGATGTATTAGTTCATGCATTGATACACAAGATAGATGGTTGTATTTATGTGTGATGAATATAGGAGTGTAATATGAGCATTTGATGTATTATGTAGTGTGGTAGCTAGAGTAAGGTGCAGCCATACTTAGGGCTACCCAGGCTATATGTCTGGGTCACATGTTTAGTAAGTTTTAGTCTCCCAATATTTGAAAACGAAGTTTTCTTTTAAGAGGGGGGTGATGACATAAGCCTGGGTCATTGACATTGAGGTGAGTGACCGGGCATGAGGAAGAATGGAGATGAGAGTGGGAGACAGGAAAGTGACTGACCTGGCTATGAGAAAACAGCCAGTCCTGAGAAATAAAATAGTGAGGGTAGAGGGAAAAAACCCCTAAGGCGGATGGGGCGAAAGACAGTTGTGTGTTGTGTGAAGTCAGGAGACTGGAAGGGCAGTGAGAGAAGAGACTGACTGCGGGGCAGGTCGTTTCAGGGAGTTGAGTTTGAGATACCGAGGGAGTCGGTAGTCCACGTACAACGGGGTTGTGTTGTTCTCCGAGTTGTGAAGACAGGCCTGAACCAGAGTGGGTTCTATAGGGATTGAGGGCCTAAACCCAGAGTGGGTTGCATAGTTGAGCAGCGGCTCCAACCCAATGTGTGGGTTGTATTGTGGGAGATCCAGCCGTGGATAGTAGCTGGATTACCTGTCTTGTGAATTTGAGATATGAAGCAGGTCGTGAGAAGGCATTGATGTGTGCTGGTTAAATTGTGAGGAGGATATTTATATTCTATGGATTACATTGTTTCTGGATGTATAAACATGTTCCGTTTGTCCGTCTTATTTCTGTAATAAAGGATTATGTGCGCCAACGGAATCTTGTTTAATGCCTGGTGAATATGCACTGCGGGGGTGAGTTGGATTAAGAGTCAGTTAGATAGCTCAATTGACACACCATGAACATCGTTACCTAGACAACGACCATCACACGACAATATCACGCAAAGATCATCAAGAACATTGATATTATCATCAAGAACAACGTGTGACAACATATTTCTTACAGATGACCTGCGCTTCCATGTGGACCGAACTTATAATGGATACCAAGACATGGCGTGGGAGGTAAGGGCGGCGGTGTGATACTGGCCACATCATCAAAAGAGTACTGTCTATACAAATTTGGGGCTAACACCATCTGCCCACAACGCCCCTAGGTGTGTAAAAGAGTCCTTTACGTTTTAAATACCCTGCGCCAGATGAAGTAGCCCAACAGTCCCCAAAAATTCCCCTAATTCAGCCTAAAGTATCTCTAAGGGTTGAGATTGTAAGTCATCATTAAATAAACTGTTTCTGCAATACAATTCTACTATTTGTACAAGTCATGTCTGGCTATCTATGGGCTAACACGTGGTGGAAATTCCAATTATAAGTCAATCTAAGTGCAATTCGAATTAATAATGTCAATCATGGCCCAAAATGTAACCCTAAAATGAACTTTTATAAAGGTCGGTAATTGATAATTGAGTTACTTTCCCTTACCATTTTCTAGTACTCCTTTTTCAGAGCAGTGTTTACGTCCTCTTATAGCCATATTTTTTTTTTGGGTTCGCATATCCTTTACATGACATCGCTGTCAACATCAGCATCTTTCAGCTGATTGTAGATTGTTTATGTAAGTTAAAATAATGATAAGGCCCTGAATCACGGCTATGCGTACCAGCTCTATATTTATGGACGAATCGAAACTCGACAGGTGTTGTGGTCAACACTACACTGGCTGATTTTACTTCCAATTAATTTTCTTGGTATTCATTTTGGGTTGGGTGGACTCGAGATCCCGGATCAATGGAGAGAAAAAAAAATGTCCCTCAGAATAGAAGATGGTGCCTCTATAGAAGATGCTGCCTTGTTGTGATAATATTGTTTTCTAGGAATCAGATTGTGTCTACGTAAAACTAAATTGCACTGAAGCAGGCTCTCGTAGATAATTCCAAGGCGACCCATAGATATTGACATGGCAAATAGATTAAGCGTAAGATTTATCACAAGCCAGGCTTTCTTCTGGGACCCACAAGGTAAAATACAATTTAACCATCCAACTACAACATGTAGGGAGTCGAAGTTAATATCGCACAACTAGAACATATGGGGAATCAGGATTACCACCGCATAGCTACAACATATGTAGAGTCGGGGTTAATACCGCATAGCTACAACATATGTAGTGTCGGGGTTAATACCGCACAACTACAACATATGTAGAGTCGGGGTTAATACCGCACAGCTACAACATATGTAGAGTCGGGGTTAATACCGCATAGCTACAACATATGTAGAGTCGGGGTTAATACCGCACAACTACAACATATGTAGAGTCGGGGTTAATACCGCACAGCTACAACATATGTAGAGTCGGGGTTAATACCGCACAGCTACAACATATGGGGAGTCGGGGTTAATACCGCACAACTACAACATATGTAGAGTCGGGGTTAATACCGCATAGCTACAACATATATAGAGTCGGGGTTAATACCGCATAGCTACAACATATATAGAGTCGGGGTTAATACCGCACAGCTACAACATATGTAGAGTCGGGGTTAATACCGCACAGCTACAACATATGTAGAGTCGGGGTTAATACCGCACAGCTACAACATATGTGGAGTCGGGGTTAATACCGCACAGCTACAACATATGGGGAGTACGGGTTAATACCGCACAAGTGGCAAAATTTGATTTTTTTTTTTTTCTTTTTTCCAACGGAGCGAATCTAGGGTCAATATTTGTACGTAGAAAAGAATGTCAGACAAAATAGTCGACACAATCCTATATACCGTGACATAATATATGTAAATAATTTGGACAGATATGAAAGGATATAGAACATACATTGAGACAATCTGAGAATAGTATAAAACAATGCCGGAATCCACAGATAAAAGAAACAGAGGAAGATCTGAACTCACATGGAGAGGAGAAGTAGAAACAGCAATAAATACAAATGGAGAGTCTTCGGACGGATGTTCGTGGGATCGCTAGGGTAATAGAAATTGGGGTAATTGTGTTGAGGACCCATACCCCATTGGGTTATAAAGAGTGAGAGAAGAAGAAATATATATAAAGCCATAATATGTCACACTTCTACGGCATCTGTTATTAGATTTGTGAAGGTGTGAAATACCACTGGAGATATATAAATGAACAGCTGGGTTAAGTGGAATTGAGTTAAGAACCGACATCACCACACACGGGACATACCCAAACGCGCTCCGTCCTTATTTGAAGCAGCCAGCAAACAGTTCCAATACTAAAGGCACCAATAGTAATCCGATTATGGGAATGTCACCAGCCGTAGCACCACTCCTTCCTTCCTAGCTGCGAAGATCTATCCGCTTCTCCGCACTATACACATGATTCCAAAGGGTCCAGACCACATCTGACTTATCATGCACCAATACAAAATGAGACGCTATGAAGGGACAATTTGTCTGAGTCGGCTGATTAAATGTGATTGAATAATGTCAAACTGGCCGAAGTCTTAAAGTTCTACACCACAAGGTATAGCAGTAAACGAAATAGAAATAGTAAAGAAGTATGTAAAAACCCACGCGATTGACTTGATAATGAAGCAAAACAAAAATTTAAAAAACAAAACAAAAACAGAACAAAAAACAAAACCACAAGAAAGTTCAGCTAGAAAAAAAGATAATATTGACAACAGCCATTCACTGTTTAAGACAAAAGGGGAATGGACGATGGAAATCAACTAGCTATAGACTGTTTTAGCGCATGGTGTATTCTGATATCAGCCTTTGGCGGAATGACGTCTTTCTTTCCTGGCATCTTGACAGAAGCCGAACACACAGTATTAGTTCCAGATTTAGAACGGTAAGTAATGAGATGGCCCTACCAGCCGAGCATATAGTGTGTGTGTTGTGCAATGAGGCCGTAAAAATTAGGTCGAAAGTTCAACATAGACAGGCTATTATGTGAATCACAGGCAACAGCTAAAGCTGAGCAACTCATTTCCGGACTTGTCACAAGAGTTTATACAGAAACAAGAAATTCGCAATGGGAACATCATTACAGCATTTCTGTGATTAGCTGTGTCGGTGTATAGTGTTTTGCGCGCACGCTTGTGTGTGTGTGTGTCTGTGTGTGCGTGCGTGCGTGTGTGTGTCTGTGTGTGTGTCTGTGGGTCTGTGTGCGTGTGTGTGTGTGTGTGTGTGTGTGTGTGTGTGTGTGTGTGTGTTTAGTTCCTAGCATTGAACTCAATCGTAGCCCACACACTTGCAACCACTTTTAGTGCACTTGACTGATTTGTGCCTGTTGGTGAGTATGAAGTATATGTGACATGAAGTAACGTAACGGACACTTTTATACATCTTAACGTGTGTTAGACATATGCGCTAATCTCGTGTGTTTAGATGAATCGGTATTAGATGCTTTACATTGTCAGTATTACGCCGGCCCCGTTTACTTCCCAAAACCTTTCTGGATGTACATGATGTATTTTTAAAGACTGTGCAGTGTTTGAAAATATTGCCGGTCCAAGGTTTGTATTCACCCTCTGTAAAGTTCATGCAGCATAATAGGTAAATGCAAAACTTGGACCGGCTATATTTTCAAACACTGCACAGTCATTAAAAAATACACCCTGTGTAGTGCCAGACCCATATTTTTGTAGACCAATCGGCAAGCGATGAGTGATGTGGTCATCTCTCCTTTACTTCTCTCAGTATGTCTTGATACCAGTTTTTGGTTGTTTTGTAGCCTGGGAATCAAGGTCCCTGTAACAAGATATTCCAGCCTCGAGGGGAGTTCGAACACGTAACCGTTGGGTCAACAAGCAAGAATGCTAGCCATATCATTACAGTGAATCCCTTTATCTGTAAGAGCCAACATTTATCCTGTGGACTTTTCTCTTCGTTCATTAGGTAATCCCCGTGTGGAAACCCGCGACTTGCCACTTCACACATATGTCTTCAGAAAATAGAGGCTAATGCTTCCCAACCTTTTATCTAGCCGCAATTCTTGTCTCTAACAGCCAAATAAGCCGCGTCCAACCTCTGAAAAAAAAAAAAAAAACGATAAGCCGTGACTTGGGGACGTAAATTACAAGTACTTCTGAAGTCCGAGAGGGTTCGCCTGATGCGTTGGACATTGGTAACAAGGAAACCTAATTCATCAGCAAACATATCAATCCAGAGAACTAGAATTAGTAGCATTTATATGGTCTACACTTGAGTTCAAAGCTATCGGCGCAAATTAAAACACACGTTCTCGTGTTGTTACAGTCAATCAGCCCGCGACAATAATGACAAGTCAAATAAACTCAGTGATATTACAGTCAATCAGCCCGCGACAATAATGACAAGTCAAATAAACTCAGAGATATTACAGTCAATCAGCCCGCGACAATAATGACAAGTCAAATAAACTCAGTCAATCAGCCCGCGACAATAATGACAAGTCAAATAAACTCAGTGATATTACAGTCAATCAGCCCGCGACAGTAATGACAAGTCAATTAAACTCAGAGATATTACAGTCAATCAGCCCGCGACAATGATGAAAAGTCAAATAAGCTCAGGGATATTACAGTCAATCAGCCCGCGACAATAATGACAAGTCAAATAAGCTCAGGGATATTACAGTCAATCAGCCCGCGACAATAATGACAAGTCAAATACACTCAGTGATATTACAGTCAATCAGCCCGCAACAATAATGACAAGTCAAATACACTCAAGGATATTACAGTCAATCAGCCCGCGACAATAATGACAAGTCAAATAAACTCACAGATAGTACAGTCAATCAGCCCGCGACAATAATGAGAAGTCAAATACTCTCAGTGATAATACAGTCAATCAGCCCGCGACAATAATAACAAGTCAAATACACTCAGTGATATTACATTCAATCAGAAGCGACAATAATGACAAGTCAAATACTCTCAGTGATATTACAGTCAATCAGCCCGCGACAATAATAACAAGTCAAATACACTCAATCAGAAGCGACAATAATGACAAGTCAAATACACGCAGTGATATTACAGTCAATCAGCCCGCGTCAATAATGACAAGTCAAACACACTCAGTGATATTAAAGTCAATCAGCCCGCGACAATAATGACAAGTCAAATAAACTCAGTGATATTACAGTCAATCAGCCCGCGACAATAATGAAAAGTCAAATAAACTCAAAGATATTACAGTCAATCAGCCCGCGACAATGATGACAAGTCAAATAAGCTCAGGGATATTACAGTCAATCAGCCCGCGACAATAATGAAAAGTCAAATACACTCAGTGATATTACAGTCAATCAGCCCGCAACAATAATGACAAGTCAAATACACTCAAGGATATTACAGTCAATCAGCCCGCGACAATAATGACAAGTCAAATAAACTCACAGATATTACAGTCAATCAGCCCGCGACAATAATGAGAAGTCAAATACTCTCAGTGATATTACAGTCAATCAGCCCGCGACAATAATAACAAGTCAAATACACTCAGTGATATTACATTCAATCAGAAGCGACAATAATGACAAGTCAAATACTCTCAGTGATATTACAGTCAATCAGCCAGCGACAATAATAACAAGTCAAATACACTCAATCAGAAGCGACAATAATGACAAGTCAAATACACTCAGTGATATTACAGTCAATCAGCCCGCGTCAATAATGACAAGTCAAACACACTCAGTGATATTAAAGTCAATCAGCCCGCGACAATAATGACAAGTCAAATAAACTCAGTGATATTACAGTCAATCAGCCGGCGACAATAATGAAAAGTCAAATAAACTCAGAGATATTACAGTCAATCAGCCGCGACAATAATGACAAGTCAAATAAACTTAGATATATTACAGTCAATCAGCCCGTGACAATAATGACAAGTCAAATACACTCAGGGATATTACAGTCAATCAGCCGCGACAATAAGGAAAAGTCAAATAAACTCAGATATATTACAGTCAATCAGCCCGTGACAATAATGACAAGTCAAATAAACTCAGATATATTACAGTCAATCGGCCGCGACAATAAGGAAAAGTCAAATAAACGCAGATATATTACAGTCAATCAGCCCGTGACAATAATGACAAGTCAAATAAACGCAGATATATTACAGTCAATCAGCCCGTGACAATAATGACAAGTCAAATACACTCAGGGATATTACAGTCAATCAGCCGCGACAATAATGACAAGTCAAATAAACTCAGTGATATTTAGAGAAAGGGGGAAATTGGGGGTTGGGGGGGGGGAGAGAATGAGAGAGAGACAGAGAGAGAGACAGAGAGAGAGACAGAGAGACAGAGAGAGAGACAGAGAGATAGAGAGAGAGAGAGACAGAGAGAGAGACAGAGAGAGAGAGAGAGAGAGAGAGAGAGAGAGAGAGAGAGAGAGAGAGAGAGAGAGAGAGAGAGAGAGAGAGAGAGAGCAAGAAATGCAGAGCAGTTTTCCAGTTAATTCAATAATCAAATGAAAAGACACGTGTAGAAAAATATACAAATCGTAGAAACAACAACAACTATGCGTGTAGAAATTGAAGCTAAAAATGATTGCATCAACATTGTTACAGACAGTAAACTAAAAGTCAAAATCATGTATGTTTAAGGTTAAACAGGGTAATGTAATACCCCCCCCCCCCCCCCCAGTTCACAATCTCTTTTTACTACGGACAAGTAAATTATGACGCTGCTGTATTAGCTTAAAAGCCTCTTTTAAATAAAGTAACGATACATTTTTATATCAAATTTTCCATCCTACAGGACATTGTTTTCGTCTTTTAGTTTACTATTTGTAACAAATAACATGTTTCTGTAGGTAACTCTGTATCTGTATATGTTAGTGTTACGGAATCAATCAAGGTTCCCGCCAAGGGTAACTTAACAATGAATTACAGGCCAGGGATCTATCCAATATGCACCACGGCCGCCCCACACCTTGTAAGATAATAATATACTGGTGTGTACTAGCAACATAATTACTAAACATAAAATTGAATAGAAAAATCAGCGTAGAGTTGAGGTTGATTGCAGCGTCCTGCAAAGGATATACAGTTTTTGTGGGCACTGTGTTCTGGGGGCAGTGAATACATTTCCAAATTCCCCTTCATACCAAGCCGAGGGTTCGATATCAGCCCTGGGTTATTTGGAAGTAGGCCGCTTTGTATTGACTTCAATGGTATGTGGCTTTGGTCGTTCAGAAAATAGTGGCAAACTTAGTTAGTCTTTCCTCTTGAGCCCAAGGCGGCGCATAGGGCAGAAGTTATGGCTCTCCATGCCTGGCGGTTCGCTGCTACCTGTTGTGGATCTTGGATGTTTACTTGGCTGTTAAATGCACCTTCTCTGATGATGGTTCTACGCAGGGTCTCTACTGGCAAACTACTGAACATAAAAATTCTCTAGTAAATCACGAACAACCAAAATATGATGGAGTTGATTGCGATGTCCTGTAAAGGACTTGCAACTAACTTTTAACTAGCTACATACCACATACTACATATCACACACCACATTAATGTCCCTTAAGGAACAATTGGCACCTGTGATGTCTCTTAGAGTGCAATGACGTCATTTCATTACTAGTTAAAAGTTATGTTTATGCTGCATGTAAACATGAGATCTGGCCGGTCTCCGTGGCCAAAGTCTTGAGAACGCGGTTCGTGAGCAGCTTACCAGGCGTTCGAAATGCAGCTGTGACCGGTTTGGCAGCAGACCGTGTCACGTTGTGTTATAACGTGTTGGTAAGGGAGCCGGTCGTTCAGAAACCATTGGCAAACTACTGAACGTAAACTTGCCAAGACATCAACAACAGCAATGCTGTGTTGACAGCGATGACCTGTACATAGGATATGCACAAAATTTGAAGAAAAAAAAAACATGAGACGCATTCGACCTTTTAAGGCAGCATAAAGAAAAGGGGAAAAGTAATAGTCTCTTTTATGCGTACTGGGGCCTGTAGGGTTTATTGTGCTGATCCAATATTTGTATACCCAATTCGGCACTCGATGGGAGATGTGGTCAAATTCACACCCGCCGTCTTCACTGCCCAGGACATTTTCTGGCACCCATTTTAGGCTGGGCTGGCCTGGAAGCCCAGCTCAAGTTTAAAAATCAGCTTTCATGAGGATCCACATACGTAACTACCGAATCCTTCTTTGAAGATTCAAATACATGACTACTGAATCCTTCTATGAAGATTCAAATACATGACTACCGAATCCTTCTATGAATATTCAAATACATGACTACCGAATCCGTCTATGAGGATTCAAATACATAACTACCGAATCCTTCTATGAGGATTCAATTACGTGACTACCGAATCCTTCTATGAGGATTCAAATACATGACTACCCAATCCTTCTATGAGGATTCAAATACGTGACTACCGAATCCTTCTATGAGGATTCAAATACGTGACTACCGAATACTTCTATGAAAATTCAAATACATGACTACCGTATGCTTCTATGAGGATTCAAATACGTGACTACCGAATCCTTCTATGAGGATTCAAATACGTGACTACCGAATCCTTCTATGAGGATTCAAATACGTGATTACCGAATCCTTCTAGGAGGATTCAAATACATGACTACCGATTCCTTCTATGAGGGTTCAAATACATAACTACCGATTGCTTCTATGAGGGTTCAAATACGTGACTGCCGGGTCGGCAGGCACACTTGGTAGCCACTGCGCTAGTTAGTTAGCTAACGCGGACGATCAAATGCAGTACATGCGTTTATTATTAATTAACAGTTTAATACCACACGTAATTGTCTTGTATTTTCATCTATTCAGGGGTTCATTCTGGCTCTGCTGTTCTGTTTTCTGAATGATGATGTAAGTACATATTTACAAAGTACAACATAATAATAAATAAAACAATAAAGGAAATATTCTTCAGTTGCTGTTATTTGCTACTGTTACCTTAGCAATCTTTTATTTTTACATAGATAACATGCCATCATTAATATTTAGTTTAATCTTCTCCTGAGGCACAGAAGCATAACTGAAATGGTGTGTCCTAAGATAACTTCTGCAACAACTTTTTTTAATTAAGATTTAAATACATATTCACACACACACACACACACACACACACACACACACACACACACACACACACACACACACACACACACACACACACACACACACACACACACACACACACACACACACACACACACACACAGACAGACACAAGCACACACGCACACAAAATAAGATATTCTGCAGTTGCTGTTTTTGCAAGTATTGTCTCTCAGCAGTCAATTATGTATATATTTACAAAGATAACATACCAACGTTGTTATTTGGTGTAAACTTATTCTGAGGCATGGCGACATCACTGAAAAAATCACTGATATGGGTTATCTTCAGGTAACTTCCGCAACGATACCTCAAAGTTCTATTCTGGGGTGAGATCGACTGTCCTACATAAAAGAAAATAACATTACTGACTGCAAGAGAATCAAGTCCAAAAGGGTGATCTAGACAAGAGCTGCATGTGTGGAGCCATAGGAGAATAGTTAACCAGCACATAACTGGTTTCGTTAGTCGCTAAGAAATTGGTGTCGTCAATCGCTACACACGAGAATAATTAACCAGTATACAACTAGTGTCTTCAGTCGCTACACACGAGAATGTTTGTTTGTTTGCATATCCTTTACAGGACATCGCTGTCAACATCAGCATCTTTCAGCTGATTGTTGATTTCTTGGCAAGATTACGCTCAGTAGTTTGCCATTGCTTTCAGAGCGGCCGGCTCACATACCCCGTAAGTTACCGACGCGATTCGAACCACTGCTGATTCTCACCGTCGTCACGTTACTTACGAGAGTATACGAGATTACGGAGAAAATTCGCTAACCTCTAGGCCAGGAAGCCGGCACATACGAGAATAGTTAACTAATATACAACTGGTGTCGTCAGTTGTTGCACACGAGAATAGTTAACCAGCACAGAATCGGTATCTTCAGTCACTACACACCGAGAACGATAATTAAGTAGGAATGTGAACATTAATGGATGGACTAATAGTTCGATGTGCAATGCGGATGATATGTTGACTAACTAATTAGCTAACATATTATTATAAGAACATTAACATATATTTTACTAAATCTGGTCTACTCAATTACAACAAGCAAACAAACACAATACGTGTGTATTTATAACATTTCAAACCGACAACATTCGTCTTCATCAGGTATCAATATTTCTTCATTACATCAAGACGTAATGGCGGCTAAATATGTTTTGTGGAAACATCACAAATACACAAATTATACAATGGCTGAAAAGCTATCTATATGTGCAATTACATTTCATATTAATTAATCTCCGGCGACTATGGCTAACGGGTAGCGAATGCGTTCGAAATCAGCTGTAGGCGATTTGAAAGCAGACAGTCTTGTGCTTATGTTTAACAATGGTATGAGCATCGGTCGTTCAGAAAGCAATGGCAATATACTGAAGGTAAACTTTGCTTGTAACTCACAAACAGCTAACAAATGTTGAGGTTGATTGAGATGCAATACCGTGCGGTTGATGTTCTCAGTGTGATGCAAGTCTTCGAAATGCCGCTCCTTACATGTTTTTTTTTCCTTTGAAAATGCCTCCCCCTTATGAAGCCCCCTTACGGTGCAGCCTGATGCGACCGCCTGTTGAGACGAGATGTAAAGGACATGCAACTAACTTGTTATTCATCAATTACCAATGTCTAATTCGGTGTAGCGTATTTTTTTAATAGGATAGGAACAGTCTTTTAATAAAATCCGCATACAATTTAGATCTACAATTACCGTGTTAACTAAAATTTCTCAAATGATTTATTCATGTTGTTCTCTCATAGGTCCATTCTGAAATTCGTCGATCATGGCAGCGACGTAAGTTTCGGAGACAAAACAGCAATACCTTCAGAAGATCTAAGCCACAGAGCTCGTGGCATAGAACATCAAAGTCGTCTGCCATCAGTCAGAGTGCAAACCACAATGGCTTCAACACTCCTTGTCATAAACGCAGCGAAGAACCACTGACAACGCCGTTGCAAAAATCGGTATCTGTTTATTCAACATTTGTGTGTGAAGGTACAGCTTTAGTGAATGGCCAAGGAAGCCGATTAGTTACACACACGCAGCTTGTAGACAGTTCACTTGGAAGTAATTTTAAAGACAACTGGCACTAAGAACATCACTTTCCTGTGATAACAAATTGCATTCACATCTCCGGTTCCCTTTCCCCTCTTATACAAACGTGGTGTATTATCTCCGGATGTGAATTGAAATGAATTCTTATTCTACTTTTAGTGACAATGTTGACATTGACTCGTATAAATCGAAGGGAAAACAGAGATGAACTAGGATAATGTGAGAAATAAATTCCAAGATCGTGGTTTGCACTTATAAAGGACAAAGGAATGAAGTTAACATCAATGATTATAATATACACACACACACTATATAATGACAATGATTTTTACCTGTTACCTACGAAAGGTTGGAGCCTCAGTAGCGTACAGGTTGCATGCTTGCCTGTCGACATGATGCTCATGTTTCCGAAACTGCATCGAGGCAGATTTTAAAAATTGATGTGAATCTCAGGTCGACCCATCCTATAATAGGCACCAGGAAAATGTCTTGAAAATGGGGGAGTCCGATGTAATATTGACCACATCACCCTGCAGTGTCGAATTAGTCCATAAAATAATGGGTCCAGCATCATATACCCAACACGCCTCAGTTCGTACAAATGGTTCCGCTACTTGCCTTCAAATGGCGATATCATATCTTTCAAGATACCTGTGTATTTGGACTCATGACCAGCCAGAACCTTATACCTTTCTATTTTCCTTTTGTCCTGCGTGTGCTGTGATTTATGTCTTTCTTTTCTCTTATGTGAGTGGAGATCAATAATGTGAATATATGTTCTCATGTTCTGATAATGGTGAATGATAAACTTGGACTAGCAAGAATAATGGATGTTATCAAACTTTGCGAGTCACATGTGTGTTTTTCCTCGTTCTGGCTTAGTCTCTCCCCCCCCCCTTCCCCCCCCCTCCCCATGTTACAGAATCCAAGGATAGCGCTTGTGGGTGTCAGGTTCAGAACACCCCTGTACTATGAAGGGGTGAAATTAAGTTAGCTAATGTGGGGCAACATGGAAGAATGGAAAAGAGGGCACGTTCTTAAACATTATGTGTGCTGATGTCGAGATAGCGGGTTCAACCCCTTCATCGGGTCAGTTGGACTAAAATGTTGACTTCTCGTCCATGACTTAGGGACATACGTTATAAGTACCTCTGAAGTCGGAGTGGGTTCGCCTGATGGCGAGGGACACTGGTATTAACGAAAGCTAATCCACACGCAAAAATCAGTCCAGTGTACTATAATTAGTAGCACGTATATGGACTACACCTGAGTTCAAAGCTAGCAAAGGTAACAAACAAACAAGAAACAGTTAATTGATGCCATATTAGTGTTGCATTACTGTACGTTAGGAGAGTCGCAGTTTCATAGTGGCTAAACACTCCATTTCCGGTCTCTCTGGCCGAGGGGTTACACCACTTTCTCCGTAATCCCGTTTATCACGCAGAGTCTCGTAGCGGGTGAGAACTGGGAGCGGTCCATCCCCCGCTGGTGACTTGCGGGATAACTGAGCCGGCCTCTCAGAAAGCAATGGCAAACTACTGAGCGTAATCTTGCCAAGAAATCAACAGACAGCTGAAAGATGCTGCTGTTGACAGCGATGTCCTGTAAAAGGATATGCGAAATAAAAAAAATTTAAAAAAAACACTCCATTAAGGATATGGTGGTCATGGGGTTCATTTCGACGTCGGGGCGGATTCTTAACATTGATTTTAAGGTCGACCCATCCTAAAAATGGATCGTCGAAAACAACGGTAGCAATGTTGACTATTATATGAGCGATGGCCGTTCAGAAAGCAATAGTAAAAACTTTCTTTTGCATATCCTTTTATAGGACATCGCTGTCAACACCAGCATTTTAATGCTTATGTTAATGTCTTGGCAAGTTTACGTTCAGTAGTTTGCCAATGCTTTCTGAACGACTGGCTCCCATACCAATTCGTTAAAACCCAGCGCAAAGTTGTCTGTTGCTGTATCGCGCGCAACTGTGTTTTGAACGCGGGTAAGCGGAATTACAAACTGCGCCCGAAATGCCAATGCCACAGAGCCGGCAATAGTAAACTACTGAAAGTAAAATGCCCCTTTAAACCAAAACCAGCTAATACATTACGGTTAATAAACTACTAACATGTCCTAGTAAATACAAAACAGCTAATACATTACGGTTAATAAACTACTAACATGTCCTAGTAAATACAAAACAGCTAATACATTACGGTTAATAAACTACTAACATGTCCTAGTAAATACAAAACAGCTAATACATTACGGTTAATAAACTACTAACATGTCCTAGTAAATACAAAACAGCTAATACATTACGGTTAATAAACTACTAACATGTCCTAGTAAATACAAAACAGCTAATACATTACGGTTAATAAACTACTAACATGTCCTAGTAAATACAAAACAGCTAATACATTACGGTTAATAAACTACTAACATGTCCTAGTAAATACAAAACACCTAATGAATACTGGGTTAATTTATTACTCACCAAAAATGTCCTAGTAGATCAAACACAGCTCATAAATACTGGGTTGATGCGACCTCATGTAAAGGACATGCAACTAACTTGTAATCTTATTCAGCCATATTCTAATGCTATTCAGTGTATGCTATATGTGCCTCTCTGTTAACTATTGGGTATGTGGATAAGTGACTCTAGGAGGTTTCATGCACAGTGCGTGAACTCCATAGCCCTGGCAAAGTTCACAATATGTCTATAACAGGATCACATTCCTCTAATTATTCTTTTCGTGGGTTAGTAGTCGCATATTTTTACATGACGCAGCAGTTAACCCCATCATTTTTTTTTGGCTGTTTGTAATTTCTTGGCAAGTTTATGTTCAGTAGTTTGCCATCGCTTTCTGAACGGCCACCACTCATACCATTGTTTGAAAATCAACGCAGGGCGGTCTACTGCCTTCGCCGCAGAGTCGGCTTTTCTGTTGGTAGTTTTTTTCTTAAATGTTAAATTGAGCCACGGCAGCGGTATGTCAGGCCTTCTCCATTGCACACGCATGTTTAAACAGCATAACGTACAATATGTCGTTTTAGTCGTTCTTATCCGACAAGGCTACATGTCGAATCCACTACCCTATAATTAGTGAGAGAAGACATAGTAAGAATGGTAGATTAGTTCGTGTGATACAAATTTAGAAAAGCGGCTTGGTTATACCAGTGCTGTAAGAGCTTCCCAAATATCATACGCCCGATGTTTATTTTATTTTAATCGTCAGCTTGACGATTTACACTAAGAAGGAAAAGGCCTGTTTTTAACTGTGGTCGTTTTGTTGTGGGCTCTTCAAAAGATAGAATTGTCGGGGCCAAGTTGAATCATAAGTTGTATTTCATGACTAAAACCTAATGAGTGTTTACGTTTCTACTGGCATAAACTGTTGTACTGGATCCAGAACAGCTAGAATATAGCCAAAACCAGTCAAGTGGAATAGTAACATTGAAATCTGTAATGATATGCCTATATACAAGTCAACTGACATCTCAGAAATAGGTTGGTTGCTGGAAATTACTGATATTAAAAGGGCAAAAGGAGAGTCTTATGGAGTCTGTTGATATTTCTGCGTGTGAGTGACTGTATCTCGCTCGCCTTCTCTCTCTCTCTCTCTCTCTCTCTCTCTCTCTCTCTCTCTCTCTCTCTCCCACTCATTCTCACTGTGTGTGTGTGTGTGTGTGTGTGCCGTTGGTGTCAAGTTGTCAGATAGATCCTGTGTCTGTGTGTGTGTGTGTGTCCCTTGGTGTCAAGTTGCCAGTGAGATGCTGAATGAGTGTTCATGTATGTATGTGTTTGCCGTTGGTGTCAAATTGCCAGAGAGATGCTGCATGAGTGTATGTGTCTGTGTGTGTGTGCTATGTGTGTGTGTGTGTGGTGTGTGTGTGTGTGTTGGCCGTTGGTGTCAACTTGCCAGAGAGATGCTGTATGTGTGTCTTCTAATTTCCAGTCAAATTGCTCTTCTGCCAACTTTCATCTCGCGTACTTTAAAATTGACCTGGATTCCCAGGTCGAGTCTAAAGTGCGTGCGAGAAAATGTCTTGGTAAGTATACTGCTCCCGACTATACAACCCACCGAGTGCCGATTGTCTATAACAACACGTATATAGCACCACAAGTCCAATGCGCCTTAAAGCATGTAATATGGTCCTTTCCTTGCTTACGTACTTACTACGTAATTATCCAAATGGCAACAGCCGGACAGTGAAAGATATTGATGTTCTGAAAGATACCGATATAACAGCTTTTTGATATATGTAGAGATGCGTCAGATGAATTATCACTGTGATCGATTCTGGCAGGTATCGATGGGACAGAGTATGCGATGCGTCGATTTAAAAATGTGTGATAATAAGAAACTTCTTCTTCTTCAGCATTCCGAGCCATTGAGGTTCTTTGCTGCAGATACAATCCGTCTCCATTCGTCTCTCTGGTGGACCTTCTCTTGCCAGTCGCTGATTCCAAGTGCTTGTAGGTCTGTATATATATATTATCTCTCCACCGTCTTCTTGGTCTACCTCGGGGTCTACGGTCATTTATCTTTCTCTGTGTTCTCGAAAGTGTTGCGGTTTAATTCGGTAACAATGTTTTATGTGTTCACTACAGATACCTAATTGATTGCTCTGATAGACGTATTTAAAGCATTTTGTCGACGTCATTACATTGTTTTTTTCAGCTACTTTATGTCCTGAAAAGTTAGGAGAAATTGCTTGTAATTTGCAACACCTATGTCCTCTTTTGTATGTCATGGATGCTAAACATGTATTTTGTGTTATGAAACTGTTGGTTGCTAATAATTTAATTAATAATGTCTGCATGTATTTATTTTATTTTTATTTAGTTGTGTTTACTATGATCATGTAAGTTTAAGAAAAATAAAAAAAGTCTTGTTAAGCGTTCTGCTTACTATGATTATAATGATACATATTCACATGGTTCGCTATTGTCAACAACAAAACCAAAGAAATAAAAGAAAGGAATCAATCTCAATCAACTTGCTTATTTGAGCAGAAGTGGGGTATTCGCGGTTTGTCTTGTTTTAATTCAGTTCTTTATCAATGTTGTATTTTTGGCAATATCTTTTTTGGTAACATATTATTTATACAGATAAGTAACCTTAATAATTTCATGTAGTGTTTTTCGTGTAGTTGTGTGTCGGTTTGTGTTTGTTTGTTCTGTGCTGACGAAGGCTTTAGCCGCAACGTCCATTTTTTTTCTTGTAATCGTGTTCTAGTAAATCTCACAATTTACTTCTCGTTGTTTTGGGTGATACATTCATTGTGATAGAGCAGACTTGGAAATAAGACATCTGACAGAGGATATCGTTGGGGAAGCTGGTATAGTAATATAGTCAGATGAGTCAGTCAGGGACGTGGTAAATGATATGTGATGGCGCTAAAGATGGAAGGATAAGATCATCCTATAGTGGACTATACTGAAAATGACACCCAGCAAGAGAATGGAAGTAGTGGCGGTCACTCGGGCTCTAAGATGTTAGTTAGTTGCATATCTTTTACATGACGCTGCAGTCAGCTCCAGAATTGTTTGGTTGCTTGTGATTTCTTGGCAAGTTTAAATTCAGTAGTGTCCTATTGCTTTCTGAATGACCGGCGTTCATACCATTGTATGAAAACCAACTCGAGGCGATCTGTTGCCAAATTGCCTGCAGCTGCGTTTCAAATGCGGGATTACGATTTGCGTCCGTAACCCCTTTGCAGCAGAGCTTTGAGATGGCTTTCCACTAAACAGACTTTCCGTTTTATTTTCCTTTTCCTTGCATATCCCACCCACAGGACATTGCAGTCAACACCAGCATTTTTTCAGCTGCTGTTGATGTCTTGGCAAGTCTTACGTTCAATAGTTTGCCATTGTTTTCTGAACTACCAGCTCACATACCTTCCGTAATAAACCAACGCGACGCGATCCGCTGCCGAATCTCGAGCAGCTGTGTTTCGCGATGGAGTATTCGGGATTACGAACAGCGTCCTTAACTCGTTCGCTGAGGAGACCGGTCTAAACAGACTACTGTTAGTTAATTAGTTAGTCGAGGTTCCAACTTCACAGCAACGGGTCGTCTCCATTATGCTCCATTCCTGTGCCAGTGAATATCATACACAATGCTCCCCACTGTCCAATGTGAAAAGTGGAATAGATAGGAGTCTCGGCAATCCAACAGCCCGCACAGGTACACTGTGCATAGTGCCGCCGCCAGAATGCCAACACAAAATTCATCCACGAAAACCACAGTTCATCGTCGATGGACTCGGCAGTCACCAGAAAGACCTCATTGACCCGGGTTTTCTTACATGGCTCGGTCTTTTACCGTAGGGCGACCCGCCGAAAGCGTCGCACAAAGCACGAACTCCGCAGCTTCAGCGCCGACTTCCGGGAGTCTCCTGAAAAATGCACTCGTGAATCGAAAAGGCAAATCAGTCAATTCAGCAACAGTCGGTAGTCATTGTTCCGATCATGCAGGTCACTGTACAGGACAGATGTAAAAGCATTCCACGCGAATTTCACAGCTCACAATGTCGCCCATGCACTCTCTCAGTAGCAGGGGGACTGAACCATGTACTACCAGTTCAACATGAGGAAAATGCGATTGCAAACCGTAGCTACAAGCATAAACACGCCACATGCCTTAACGGTTCAATGCCTAACCGCTATGTTAGCGACCCGGAAGTCCACAGACTACTCATCATAATGAACTCACAGTTCAACCTGGATATTGCTGGCATGAATGTTTGACACACACTGGCATCACAATTACTATGGCTGAAGTGCCTCTACTGTTCAGGCCCTGTCTGTGTACGTGGAATTTAAAGGGCCTTCAGGAGCGAACACTGAGTCTGAGCAATGCAGGCGTGACATTGTTTACAAATGATTGCTTGTTGCATGGAGAAACACAAATCAATGACTACATGCGGTTACGACTGGTAGAATCAAGAAACTATTTCGGCACTTACGTGAAGTATCGTGGTATAGGACGAAACAGAGGCTTGTGAAACAACAGGTCAAACGAGCCGATAAGCAAGCTGTGTGTACATTCATTCATTCATTCATTCATTCATTCATTCATTCATTCATTCATTCATTCAGTAGCATGTCCTTTGCAAAACATCGTTATCATAACAACCTTCCTGAAAACTTCTCGGTCATAAGATGCCCCGCGTCCGACACACCTGTCTGGAGATCATCTGCTACATCCTGCACCTTTTGATACTCCTCTTCCTCTCTTTACCGGCCTCCATTATTGCTCTCTCCAAACTTTCATGACGTTTAAAGGGACCAACATATTTCGATTTTCTTTGTTTTATCGTCGTTAGTAGCGAACCTTCTTCAATATTCAGAATTGTTCATATGGATGCATTTGTTCTTTTCTGTATCTAACACATTCTTAGAAACCGCCTATAACATTTATATTCAAAGGCATGTATGCGCTGTTCATACATACTGTACATTTCTTCACAGAGAAAGTGACTGGAGTATAGCTATTTACACGACATTAGCGGGATTCTAATATTTGCACACATGAACACAGGGTAGAGTTGCAAACCTGCTAACTACCACAGCTGCAGCAATTTGATGTAGTTATAGAGTCCCCCCACCTCCCCAGTTGTACATTGGTGTAACTGAAGTTAAATTTCTAGTTCTACGTCGTAATATTTATAGTTAACTTCCAAGTTCTACATACAAATATTGATAGTCAAATCACAAGTTCTAAATGCATATATTTCTAGTTCTATATGGAGGTATTTATAATTAAATTCTAAATTCCCAGTTCCACATTGAGATGTTTATAGTTAAATAACCAGGTCAACATGGAGGTATTTATAGTTACATTCCCAGGTCAACATGGAGGTATTTATAGTTAAATTCCGAGTTCTACATGGAAGTATTTATAGTAAGATTCAGAGTTCTGCATGGAGGTATTCATAGTTAAATTCCCAGTTATACATTGAAAAATTTATAGTTAAATTTCCAGGACTACATGGAGGTGTTTATAGTTAGATTCTCAGTTCTACATGGAAGTATTCATAGTTAAATTCTCAGTTCTATATGGAGGTATTTATAATTAAATTCTAAATTCCCCGTTCCACATTGAGATGTTTATAGTTAAATAACCAGTTCTACATGGGGGTATTTATAGTTACATTCCCAGGTCAACTTGGAGGTATTTATAGTTACATTCCCAGGTCAACATGGAGGTATTTATAGTTAAATTCCGAGTTCTACATGGAAGTATTTATAGTTAGATTCAGAGTTCTGCATGGAGGTATTCATAGTTAAATTCCCAGTTATACATTGAAAGATTTATAGTTAAATTTCCAGGACTACATGGAGGTGTTTATAGTTAGATTCCCAGTTATACATGGAGGTATTTATAGTTAAATTACTCTGTTCTATCATGGAGGTATTTATAGTTAAATAACCAGTTCTATATATAGTTATTTACAGTTAAATAACCAGTTCTACGCAGAATTATTCATAGTTTAATAAGCTGTTCCACGTAGAGGTATTTATAGTTCAATTCCACCATCTACATGTGTGCATTTATAGTTAACAACTCGCAGTACACGTAAATAAATCTTGAGTTCTGGAGAAGGCTTTGCAATGAAAACATGAGTTCTTCAAGAAGACCTTCGCTATTAAATGACGCATTTTATTGCAGAGGAAGTTTTCAGTTCTGAGTTCTATATGCTGGAAGTTACTGTTAAATCCACACATTAAAGTCACACATTAAAACATGTGAAAACCCGAGTCATATTTGCAGTCTTTACAAATAAAATATGTCGGTTAATGGGACTCTTTCCCCCATCTATTTTTCCAGCAATCATAGATGCAAACCATGATTATGATTATCGATCAACCAAACAACAATATAACGTCTCTTTGGGGATATAGCCGATCGCAAATTCCACTCCTGGAAGGAAATTGAAAGCTGCTGGTGGTTTCATTGTTATTATATTACAGATGTGATCATTTGTTTATCTTGCGTTTCAGACTGCAGTGCGTCACGCGTGGAATCATGATTGGACATGGAAAACTGTAATTTCTTTGATGATTGTAAAAGGTGCTATTTGAAGATTACGTTTTCCATTATATTCAATGATTCACACACAAACACAAAATGAAAACATCGCCATAAAACATGTTTTAAATTTTTAAATAATGTTCATGATACCCTGAACAGGGGCGTGATTTCAGCCGTTCTTTCCTTTCTTTTGATTTAGCTTAAGAAGAAAACAAAAGTCACTCTAGAGCGGATTAATTTTTCACAGTTTCGTGAATCCTGTAGCTACAGTACTTCCATTTTCGACAGGACATTTACTTAGAATTAAACTTAATTAACATGTAACTGCCCACAGTCTACATGCATGACCAAAGTTTGCTGTTGTTTCCCACTTACTTCTGGTCTTTATTGTATGATTTGGCCGACTGGACACCTTGTATCTAGGCATGCTCATCATCCAGTGGCTTGTTTCCATTCACTGAGCATTGACATTGCGGAAGAAGCCACGAAACAAGAATAAGAAGATGATCCTAGTATGGCTATATATAGTCCTTCTGTCCAAATGGGAGGTCATATGTGGCGACATATTATTCTTTGATACTGAATCATTTGAGACGTGTGCCAAAATACTAGAAATTGTCTTAGAATTTGTGCTTTGGTGCTTATAATGTTCTGTGACACTTTTATTATGACAACTGAAGCTTAAGTTGGAACTTATGTAAAAATCTTAATTTGAAACTTTTACAAAGGACGACCAACGTGAGACTTTTAGCTAGACCTTATGACATGATCTGGCCGACTATCTAAGTATGCTCAATAACCAGTGACTTTTCCTGTACAGAACTTTGCTCCAATAACATCTGTTGTTATCATATGTAAAATATTTATCTAATCTTGATTACATTTACGTTGTTGTCTACCATTTCTCATCTTTCCCGTTATACTTCCCTCCATAGATATATTTTAGAGATATTCATGTATTTTTTTAAACTGCAGAAATATTTCATTTTACTCAATTTCAATTACCACAATAACCAGTCGTCTTTAATACTGAGTTTTTGTTGTATATATTTGTTGTTTGTTATCCTTTTTCGTCCAATGCATTTCAAATGCTTTGCTGTAACATTGTATTGTTCTTGTTTTGTTTTTTTAAACGCAGCATTATTGCAGTTTCAATTGCAAACTTGTACCAACATTTTATTGACGATTCTGATTCGCCCACTGTAGTCGGTTCTAGAGATGACGGTCGGTAAGAACAGGACATCTGCAGGGTCGTCTAGTCCAAAGGGCAGCGTCGTGCAGCCGGTTCCTGACCATTTGATCTTAAATTCGACGAGCTCCTGGCATTTACTAGACTTTGGAGGACGCAGATGCAAATCGATTCCTAAGGTAACGCAGCCGTATGAAGCTGTCTTCCGCAGCAGTCGTGATTCTGGGTCTTCCCTTGCTCGGCCGATCTGCCACAGAGCCAGTTTCTTGAAATCGCCTCCAAAGGCGACTAATGGTGCTTCTAACCATATTAAGTTCTCTGGCTACTACACTTTGTGACTGTCCAGCCTGTAAACGTCCAATGATGATGAGTCGTTGTTCTGTAGTGAGATGAGCCATACTTGCGCATTGAAGTTTCAACTGAATTTATTCGAGGAGCGTCAATATTTTATAGGCATTCAATAATATGGTCCGACAGTTTTGTGTTCAGTAAGTTTCACGGGATAATCACGAACCTGTCACGAGTTATTGTCATGAGGTGAGTACAATTCAGGTAACCAGGACAAGTTAATGACCAGATAGACATAGTCGATAGGCTGACTGATGTCCAATCAGCGAATATCTTTCATAGAAGTAACATCAAAAATGTTGAGTTGTTTTGTTTTTTGTTTTTTTTTAACAGTATATATTGTATATGTGCTTTTCCGCTGATTTGTTAAATATCCTTATTTCTCACCATTATATTGTCGCATAAAATACGGATGTTCTCTGTAATCTGAAGGAGTTACGGACGCAGTTCGTAATCCCGCATACCCGCGTTCGAAACACAGCTGCTGGCGATTTGGCAGCAGACCGCCAAGCGTTCGGTTTTAACGAAGAGGTATGGGTCCGGTCGTTCAGAAAGCAATGGCAAATTACTTAACGTAAACTTTCCAAGAGATCACAAAAGCAAAAACATGCTGGTATTGATTGCGACGTACTGTGAAGGATATGCAACTAACTATTTTAACTCTTTAATCTGACTGTGGTTAGTCTTTCTGTTCCAATCCTGTCTTCTTTTTTTTTTTTCAATGATGGACTGAATTTTACATGTGGATTAGCTTTTCCTATTAACAGTATCCCTCGCTATCAGGTGAACCCACTCCGACTTTAGAGGCACTTGTAATTTACGTCTCCAAGTCAAGGACGACAGGTTAACATTTTAGTCCAGCTGTCCGATGTAGGGCTTGAACCGCTTACCTCGACATCACCACAACGAATGTTTAAGAACACGCGTCCTTACCCATTCGACCATGCTGACTTGCCAATCATGTCTGTTCCAATCCTATCAATTCCAATCCCTACTCTTCCAGTCCTTTAAATGTCGGCTGTCACATTTCCATCGCCCATCAGGTTTCATACGTCATCATCAGGATAATGCGTGTGGTCATTCCACACGTAGTCTCTTTGATCACAACATGGCGAGAAAACACGGAAATATGGGCTCTAGGTTGTTACAGTAGGACATTATGCCAGATGAAAACACGGAAATATGGGCTCTAGGTTGTTACAGTAGGACATTATGCCAGATAAAAACACGGAAATATGGGCTCTATGTTGTTACAGTAGGACATTATGCCAGATGAAAACACGGAAATATGGGCTCTAGGTTGTTACAGTAGGACATTATGCCAGATGAAAACACGGAAATATGGGCTCTAGGTTGTTACAGTAGGACATTATGCCAGATTAAAACACGGAAATACGGAGCTCTAGATTGTTACAACGGGATATAACATCATGGGAAAACATGGAAATATGAAGTTCTAGATTACCACAGTAAAATATTTTGCCAACTTTCTTTAAAATGATGCATATCCCTTCACAGGACGTTGCAGTCAACACCAGTATCTTTCAGCTGCTGTTGATGTACTAGGTGTCACAAAATAAAACCGTGCGTTTACCCAGTTGATTATTATAGAGGCTTTCTGATAAAACGGACTATCTGCCAGCGACAACTATTTTACTAACAGTATAAACAAATCGGATGTCAAAATCCCAGGACAATATTTGTAGCTGCACGTGTACATCTCTAACGGATTTGGAACATTCAGTGGTGATGGAGACAGGATCTCGGCATCGTCTTGACAGTTTGTCAACAATTGAATACAGATGGAACCCGTGGGATCATGGTGGCAATCGGATGTCGGCCATCACTTGTCGGGCAAAATTAAACAGTTGCAGATGTATAGGGGAAGTGAGTGCGCTGAATCATACATCGCTTTGACAGATTATAAACAAGTCAGAGGGAAAAGCGGAAGTACTCAGCACGGAAGATAACAGTCCATCTGTCATATAGTTTCCGGACATCACGCAGATGGGCAGATTGCTATTGACAGCTTGTTGGGGAGGGCTGTTGTTGGGATCATACAGTAACTCGTTAGTTTGTTGGGGGAGTCAAAACAAGTGATGACAACTTTGACAGTGACTAAGGCAAGGGAAAATCGATTCTTGACAATGGATGATTGCCCAAATAACACCTGCAGGAAAACAACCATGTCACGTGACCAATTTTAGAGGTTTGGCCAAAAACCATGATTGGAGATGGGGAGTTGATCGCAAACCTTGGATTGTAGAAGACGTGCTTCGGCACTGTGGTTCTGATGGAAAACGTCTACCGTGTGCGAATTGAGTTAATTTAATTTTACACGTGCCTGTCATGGCAAGAGTGGATGTAATTTGATCTAACTGCAGTGTTGCCTAAGGTAGAACCGATTATAATTAGTTCTAATTAATATAGGCTGTAGGCTTGTTAAAACTAAAGTGTGATGATTAGCACTGTTAGTGGAAAACTAACTAGAGTAGGGAAGTGATACTTGGCTCTGTTAGTTGTTAATAGATTAGTGAAGTGTTGATAGCTTTACTAATTGAGGATTGAGTAATGAGGGATAAATGGGATATTGCAGTGGGTGCTCCCTGGTGTGGGAGGGTTCCGCATTCTGTTTGCTGATTTTTTTTTCTTGTCTTGGCCTGATGATAACCTATGTGGTCAGTTCATCTGTCCCTGATAGGTTCATTATATTTTCTGAGCGAGGCCGATGGCCCACGATCATCTAATAGAGATCAGTGACGGGGAGGCTATCACCGGTTATATGATTTATGTTACAGGTTACCTCTGGTTGGAATGAAGAACCTGAAACCAAGAGACAATCCGATCCCGGATAAAGTTTGGCGCAGGAAGATTGGCCAGCAATTGTACAACAGAGATTATGCTAGAGGAAGATGATCAACATTGCTCAGTGGAGCTGAATGGTATATGTATCCTACAGGAGAAATACCGAACGAGTTTAGGTCATATCAGTTTTAACACACCAGTAGTGATGGATATTCAGTTCACTTATGACTAGAACAAAAATAAAGGACTCTATTGGAGTATAGACAATAACTTTTTAATATTGAGGACTAGAGAACATTTAGCAAGAGACAAAAAGTCTTGTTCATAGGACAGTGTTCCAGGTTTGTTTCACCGCGCCGGAATTATGAAGCCGGAGTTTCTATAAACTATTAGGAACAGTGATTTTAGGAACAATACTATTATTTTCCATGGAGTATATATTTACATGAGATTCAGATCTCATGGTCATCAGAGTTCCTGGAGGAGGACATGTCTGGAGAGAAGGACACGACTTCGGTGAGGTCCCTGTGATGAGTCTTGTGATGTCGTGTGATCCTTGCCATGATGTGTACACTATGATCCTGAACTTTGAGGGCTGACACATACATTTATGTTATAATACACGACACACATTTTCTTCGCATACACGTCTCATATACGTTACACTTTTCTTTTAATAAATTAATCTTTATTAATTTTTAGAAGCAAGAGTTGTTGAGTATGTTGCGTTGGGGAATTATGAGAGGGGGCATAGTACGACAGTGAGAGAGTGATAGGAAAAGGTGTCCACGGGCTGATGGAGTGTGTTGGACGGAAGCTTGTGGATTCTCCAGGATATTGATAAGAGAAAAAAAAAATATTATAATGTGGGTGTTGACTCTCTTCACTCCAGGGACGACACTTTAAAGGAGGACACGACACTAGGCAAGATTACGCTCAGTAGTTTGCCATTGCTTTCTGGGCGACCGGCACACATACCCCCGTAAGTTACCAACGCTGCGAGAACCGCTACCGATTCTCGCGCAGGTTACGTTCCTCACGAGAATATACGGGATTACGGGGAAAGACGTTAACTCCTAGGCCAGACTACAAACACGGAAATATAGAGCTCTAGACAGAGGTTTTCAATCTTTTTTGGCCCATTCCCTCCTTTACCGCCGGTCTCTCTTGCCGAGGGATTACACGACTGTCTCCGTAATCCCGTTTATCCACGCAGGGTAACGCAGCGCGCGAGAATTGCAAGCGGTTCTACCCGCGCTGGTGACTTGCGGGATAATGAGCCTACCGCTCAGAAAGCAATGGCAAACTACTGAACGTAATCTTGCCAAGAAATCAACAATCAGCTGAAAGATGATGATGTTGACAGTGATGTCCTGTAAAGGATATGCGAATAAAAAAAAAAACAACTTTACCATATGTTCAGAACGTCATTCCCCTCTCTCCACCCCCCCCCCCCCTTTTTGAATTTCCTCCCTTTAAATCCCCCACCCTTACACAGTATAGATAAAAATGGAAGCTAAATTTAGTAACACATGCTAGAACAAGTCTAGACATCTACATAAAATGTGATTTGCTGGTCTACTTACGTTATAAAACCAATTTCATTAAGGCGAGAACTACAGAACCGTAAAATTTAGAGGGAAAAACAATATCAAGTAACTGGTTCTTGTATTAATGAGATCTTGAAATTATCTTAATTCTCACCCCCCCCCCCCCCCTAGAAATCCTATAATCCCCCGGGGAGGGGGGGGGAAGAGAGAGAGAGAGAGAGAGAGAGCGAGAGAGAGAGAGAGAGAGAGAGAGAGAGAGAGAGAGAGAGAGAATTCCCCACCGGATGAAAACCACTGCTCTAGACTGTAATAATAAAATACTATACCGCGTGGCCATATGAAAATGTCTATCTCTAGATTGTTAGGACAATTTAAAGGAAAAGGTAACCCAATAGCAGATACTGCCGTTGAATTGTAAAGTGTTATGTCTTCATATATTATAGGGCATGATACATAGAGTGGATGACCAGATCCGTTTCACGTCGTAATTTCTTTTCAGATGTTTCTCAGACAATTCTGAACATTGTTTGGTACCCATTTTTATGAAACTGTGTCGGAACCAGGGCAGTAATTAACTATCCTCTGTTGGCATTGAACCCAGACTAACGTTTTTGTTGGCAAACGCACTAATCACTATACACAGGGGGCATCAGACGTTCTCGGCACCAGAAATATTGCACAAAGTGAAGACACTGAGCTCTAGTTTGTTACAATACAGTACTTTATTATGTGGAAAGATTGAAACAAGGAACTCGTGATTGTTAAAATCATATATATTACTGAACTAGCGTACTGCTTTCGTTCATCAGCTCAGGCCTGTGGCATCAATAGGTTACCCAAACAGCAGCCTAAAGACGTTTCATAGGCGAGAGAACTAACATCTCAGCAATACAATGTGTGTATGTTTGCGCCTGTCTGTCTGTCCGTCCGTCCACCCGTCCTTCCGCCTGCCCGTGTGTGTGTGTGTGTGTGTGTGTGTGTGTGTGTGTGTGTGTGGAAGGAAGGAAGGAAGGAAGGAAGGAAGGATGGGTGGGTGGGTGGGTGGGTGGGTAGGTGGATGGATAGATGGATGGATGGATGGATGGTTTGGTGGGTTTGGGTGTGGTGGTGAGTGGATGGATAGATGTATGGATGGAACTTATATATATATAGTGTGTGTGTATGTGTGTGTGTGTGCGCGGCGTGCGTGCGTGCGTGTGTGTGTATGTGTGTGTGTGTGTGATCTGCGTTACTCGCCCATGGTTCTTCTTGTGAGAGTATCACGCACCAGCATGTCGGTTTTTAATATATCTGCCTATTTTCTGTGATTTGAACTTCTCCCTAGTAGTGTATTTCTTGTTCCGTCTGTAAACTGTTGGTGCAGTCATGTGTTGAAATTCCCATTGAAACAAAGCGTTTCTTTTTTATTGACCTGGGCTCCCACCTTCCCGCCTGAAACGGATACAAGCAACTGTCTTTGTAAGTAAAGGCGGCGGACATTATAGTGACAACACCCGGCTTTGAATCTCCATTCTTTGATAAAATTACGGGGCTACCACCATATTCCGAGCACGCCTCAAGTGTGTTAAAATGTTGTTAACTTATTTACTTATTCAACAGAATGTTTTCCTGTAGTGAATTTAAATAACGAAGACACAAACAATAGATTGCGCGATTTATTGCCTGACATACTTCGCTGCATCTCGTCAGGTTAACGTCAGGTACCTGATGATATGCAGCGAAATATGGCAAGACATAAATCGTGCAATCTATTATTTACTTATATTAAACTCGGGAGCCGCAGTTGCGCACCTGCTATCATGCTTGCTGCAGACCCTATGGTCATGCTTTGGAATCCCTTTTGGAGCGAGGGGCTTGTTTTCGTTGATCTTGGCTCCCAGGTCCATTCAGCCTAATACTGGCGCCATAAATCTCTTGGAAAGTAAAGGCGGCAGTGGTGATATTCACCACATTACATATGCCGAATAATCTAAGAATATGAGCTAGTAGGCCTTTTGTAGTAGAAAGGATAATTTATGGATTTAAGGTTACATTACACTTTTTGTTACTTTACGTCATGAAAACTGTGTGTGTTATTTAAGAATGAATTGGGGACGCTCCGTGGAGAAGTGGTTACGTCACCTGCCTCGCGCTCCTTAGGACCTGAGTTCGATTCCGGACTACCTCGCTCGGTTCACGAGTGCAATTTTCTCGGAGACGGCTACGAGTCGTCGTTTGAGCTACGGAGTTTGTGCTTTGTGAGACGCTTGCCGGCAGAGAGAGACCGAGTCATGTGGGATAAAGCCCGACACAATAAAGTCGATATTCTTGCCTTTCAAACCCTTTAAAGCCTATTTCTAAAGTATGAATTAACCTTTCTGTAAATAAACTCTTAATAAATAAACAACATAACCTAGATATTACATTTGCTCCGTATTTTAATTAATTATCTATTTTTTTTTTTTTACATCTAACCCTGATCATTTTAACCGATAATTATTTGTTTACAATATTTTTACGGGGAAAAATAAACATCTCCACTCTTTCCAATAACTATTGTTTCATGACTCTGGTGTGTATCTTGCACTGGTTTTAGTGTAATGCGAACTCCCGCTTGTATTATTTTTCTCAATACTTTTGGACAAGGAAGTTAATCAACATGACCAGACTATGCATGGAAGATACTTATAATATAGTAACATATAAAGGCAGGAAATCAGACCCTTTCCAAATAACATCTGGCTTGAAACAGGGTGATGCACTATCGCCGCTACTCTTTAATCTGGCTCTAGAGAAAGTTGTAAGGAGGGTAAAGGAGGAATGTGATATTGGAGGAACATCCAAGCTGCTTGGTTATGCAGATGATATAGATATTATAGGGGGAAATGAACAAAATACATTGGAAATACTGACTCACTTAAAGGAAAACGCCCAACAGATGGGGCTGGTTATCAACCAAGATAAGACAGAATATATGGTAATTTCAAGAGAAGGAATGGGTAAAAACTCTGGCCACATACAGATAGATAATATGACCATTAAAAGAACAGAAACATAGAAATACCTGGGTACAATCTTCAACTACTCCAAAATCATAAGGGAAGAAATACAAACTAGAATCAATTCTGGAAATAAGATATACTATGCACTACAACATCTACTAAAATCAAATACGCTATCTCATAACACCAAAATCACAATATACAAAACACAGATCAGACCAGTAGTGCTGTATGGCTCTGAAACCTGGAGTACAACGAAAGGAGACGAAGCTTGTTACAAACCTTTGAGAACAACGTTTTAAGACGCATCTTTGGACCAATTAAGGACACACAAAGTGGAGAGTGGAAAAGAAGAAGTAACAAAGACATTTATGATCTGTTTAAGTCCCCGCTAATCACTGGTATCATGAAGGCTAATAGACTACAATGACTGGGGCATATAGAAAGATGGAAGATAAAAGGGAAACAAAACTCGCTTACACTCAGGAAATAAATGACCGTAGACCCCGAGGTAGACCAAGAAGACAGTGGAGAGATAATATATTACAGACCTACAAGCACTTGGAATCAACGACAAGAGAAGGTCAACCAGAGAGATGAATGGAGACGGCTTGTATCTGCAGCAAAAAACCTCAATGGCTCGGAACGCTGAAGAAGAAGAGGAAGACTTTTGATTCAACTATTGTTTTATTAAAGAAGAATATGTGTTTCCATTTTCTTTGGCCACTTTAAATGTTATGTTCCAGAGATTACTTCTCAGAATATGTATAAACAATTGTGATTTATGAATGGCTATCTGAAATTTTAGGAAACATTAAATAGTATGTAATTGATTCAATCATTATCATCAAATTCCATGCCGACTGGCGTAGGCGTTCATGACTCCCCACAGATCTCGGTTTTTCGTTTTCTGGATCAACTCCACCGTTGATATTCTTCCATCCACCGTCACAATCCATCCAGTATCATTTCCCTTGGTCTGCCTCTGCCTCTCTTCCCCTCGATCTTTCCAGTTGTCACGATGTTCTCCAATGCCTCTCTTCTCATGACAGGACCAAATAAAGTTGTGTGCCTCTTTCTTATTGTTGTATATAGTGCTCTAGTTTCATTAGCCTGTTTTAGGCATTCGTTGTTAGTTACTTCGACAGTCCAAGGAATTCGCAACATTCGTCTCAGGAACCACATCTCTGTTGCTTCCAATCTCTTCCTAATTTGTTCATTTATATTCCAAAATTCACAGCCATACAGTAAAAAAGGTTCTACATAGCACCTTAGCACTCTCTTTCTTACCTTCAGGAGTGGTGCAGGGACGCAGGGGAAATTATAAACCAGTCAAGGCATCAGTTGTGTGATACTCCCAGGATAACCGGATCGTCAAGGCAGACGTCCCCTGTATTATGTTGAATGGATGTCCTCTTAGTCGAGAGAGTAAATTGAAGTACTTGGGTATCACCTTTGATAGGTGTTTGTCTTTTAAGGATCATGTGGAGGCTTTGGTGGTGAAGGCTGGTAGGGAACTTAATGCATTGAGGGCTATGACAGCAACCGGGGTAGATCAGAGGATGCGGTGCAGGCTTTTTCAGCAGTTAATAATTTCTGTCATTGAGTATGGTTTGGGGCTGCTAACAGTATCAAAAAGCCAATTGGAAAGGTTGGAGCGCATACAGAATGCTGCCATGCGGTCAATACTAGGGTGCACAAAGGACACACCAATTATTTGTATGAGGCATATCCTGGCGCTACCTACAATGACAGATAGGCATATGGTCCTTCAGGCCTGATGGTACCTGAGAGTTGCCGCAGACAGGGATCACCTGCTGCGTGCAGCAATGAATATGGTAAAGGGTAATAGACTAAGACGAGGCAGGTCCTGGATGGCACAGGCAGAACTTTCTATAAGTCAGGTGTGTGATCTAGAGATCATCAATCGTGAAAGAGAGTGGGTTGAAGTTCCGGAAGACATGACGGAATGGCACAATGTAATAATAACACTGGTTCGTGAGTGCAGAGAATGGGCAGCGGGCTGCACTGAGTTTGAAGTGCAACAGCTGATCCAGAGCAACACACGTCAAGGTGACATAGTCGTCTACACCGATGGGTCAGTGGTGAGAAACAGACGTAAGGCTGGGGCTTTATTGTAATGGCTAATGGACGAGTCTTGAAACAGGAGAGCCTGGCATATGAGACTACGACCTCCAGCATGAGAATGGAGGTGGAGGCAGTAACAGCGGCATTCCTGTGGCTAGAGGAGACTACTGCAACACACGTTGTGTTCATTACGGATTCAAAGAGTATGTTTAGCAAGATGGAGAAAGGAATGTTTCGTGTGGAGTGGCTATCGTCGCTTCAGAGGTCACAGATTGTGAGAATTGTATGGATATTTTGCCCTGGCCATGCGGGTGTACGAGGGAATAAACAGGCTGATAGGATAGCAGGGAATGCACCTCTTGGTGGTATTTTGCCTATGGACAAAGGGGGGGGGGGGTCGTGCGCTTGTGGGACCAGGTGGAGAAGGCGGAGGAACAGATTGAGAACCCATATGTGGAAAGAATGAGATTGCGGGGGATCGGCAGGGGTTCTGAAAGAATCTCGAAACTGAGTGGGAAGACCAGGAGAACTTTTAATCAGATAGCGGTGAGAAAGATTAGTAGTATGACTGTTCGCTGGCTGTTGAACGAGGGGACTGAGCACGTATGGGTAATGTCCTGAGTGCAGTGATGTCAGTTCTTAACTCAACTCAGCTCAACTCAACTTTCTTTCCTTCAATGATATTTACTTATTGCATACGATATTCTTCATTTTCTGATTGCCCTATTCTGCTCTTAATCACTGTTGTGCATTTTCCATCTGATGTTATAAATGTCCCAAAATATTTAAAACTATCTACTTGGTGAAGAATTTTTCCTTCTATCTCTATTTCACATTTGGGTGTTATCTGTTTCTTCGATATCACCATTTTTACAGTTTTCTTGATATTTAAGGAGAGTCCTTTCTTTGAACTTTCTGTTACTAAAGTGTCCAACAGTTGTAGATCTTTTGCATTATCCACCATAAATACTATGTCATCTGCATAGCGTTTATTATTTATATTATAACCTCCGAATATTATTCCTGCCTTTTCTTTGATCTCTCTCATTATTACTTCGCTATAGAGGGAGAAGAGATCCAGTGACAAAACACATCCCTGTCTTACTCCCAGCTTTATGTGTGCATAATGTCCTTCTTTAGTTCCCATTTTAGTTGCTGCTATTTGGTTCCAGTAAAAAATTTTTTTACAAATTCTGAGATCTTTCCTTTCAATGTTAATATCTTCCAACATTTTAATCATTTCATCATGATTCAATTTAAAAAACAAAACAAAAAAAAACACACGTAGGTTTCACAATAAAATGAATACGTATTATAATGCAGATTTCCATTCACTGAGCATTGACATAGCGGAAGATGCCACGGAACAAGAATAAGACGATGACCCTCGTATGGCTATATATAGTCCTTCTGTCCAAATGGGAGGTCACATGTAGCGATATATTATTCTTCGATACTGAACCATTTGACAGTGCATAAATCAACACACATAGTATTGTTTTGCGCTCATAGAAGGAGAAAAGGGAAGTAGAGATTAGAGGACGCACTAGACAACATAAAATTTGAAAGCTATAGTTACTGACCGGGGTTCGAATCTGTCAGCTTCAAATGACGACGGCGTCTCACTGCAGAAACAAGTGTACTTCGACGCATGACTAGTTTAAGTTTTGTAATAAGGCATATGAAATTCGTCTTGGGGTGTATGATAGTCTTCTCTTGTCTATCCACTTGTGACCCAGTAGAAGAACTTTGTTTTGTTTCCTGAGCTGGTCTAGACCTTTCGGCTAGGTATTGTAGTGGGCTTTCATGTGTTGTAGGCAGACGTGGGTAGTTTTACAGGCTCCATTCTCATGAGATGACAGAACCACTTTATTTTCTGCCTTTCATTGCAACCAATGCATGGTGTTGATCCTACCATTTATCTTGTGTCTTTATTTTTTAGTCTGTTTCTTCTGGTTATATTAATAGCTCTTATCCAGCATCTCATCTCATACTTTGTGATCTTTCTTGCGCATTGGTTAGGGACAATTTCTTACATTGCAATACAGAGCTTGTATGAACATGGTGTTGATCCGTTGTCATTTTGGGTTTCAAGCTGATAGGTAGATATTTTAGAAGTGGTGAGAACAGATAAATCACTCCCTTAGTCTTCTGGCATCTTATTTTGATCTTCCAGCCACATCGCCTATCTTAAAAATGGTCCACAGGTATCTCACTCCAGCAGTATGATCGTGTGAAGGTGTGGAGCCGCGGGTGGTCATCAATGGTCATCATCATTCTTGATGGACAAACAACAACATGATCGTGTAGTTATTAACACAAATGTTAAATGGACGAGGCCGTCAAGTGACCTTCAAAGTTTCAGTCGTCGATATACTCATGTTCACAGAGTATTTCTCACACGAAGTATCAAGTGTTATTGCATACTTTTTTACTTGCTCGTCAGATACGTAAAATATGCATTGATCGTCTGTGAATGTAATTCGTAAAGCGTGGATTTGACTATTCCTTTTGGATTTCCTTTATTTTATTTTCTAGTTTTAAATTTGCCTCTAATGATTTTTGTCCATGTAGATGCTGAATAATAACGGTGTAGTTAGTAAACACTCCTGTCTTACTCCTGTGATTATTTAAAACGGATCAGTGTCATTCGTTAGTTGATACTACCTTCGGCATGTTATGAATAGAGCTTTGATGCTGTCTCTGACATATGATCATCATCATCATGTGCCATACCGATAAACTTGGGTGGTCTAGATCCGCCATCTCACACGATCACCAGTCTAGTGCCATGTCTGTATTCCTGTTTGGATTACGCTAAGCTATCTAGGTAGTTATCTCCTTGCCTGCCCCTTGCTCTTTCCCTGTCTTGCACTTGTCACTGTTTTAATGTATTTTTTAATCAGCATCACGTGTTTAGAAATCATGACTACCTACGTCTAATTTCTCTAACACATTTCTGGCCGAGTGGCTAGCGGCTGGCTTAGTGGCTAGAACGCCGGATTCTCTTTCGGGAGACCCGGGTTCGAATCCTTGGTAAGGTGTGGGATTTTTTTTTCTCTCAGGGGCAAAAGGAAAATCCTAACCTGCACAGTTCGCGGCGACTGCACTAGCCAGACGGCCTTAATTCCTCAGGTTCAAAGACCCCTGTCATATACCACAAGGTACTATATTGGCAGTAAATGACAGTGACATTTCTGGTTTTCTCATGTTCTTGAAGGACTGTTGTGTTAGTTTTTGTCTATGTATCCATGATATTCATTGCATTATTTTTTAAAGAACGACATTTACTGCCATTCGATATTTCTCAGCTTGCCCGCTTATTGTCCATGTTTCACATGCATAGAGCTGTGTGACTTCTAAGTATCAGTTTAACACCCTTTCTCTCACAGCAATTGACACTCTAGGACGTACGATGGGACTCAGACACTTGAAACATGACGTGAGAAAGTTAACGCAACTTTAGATTTGTTACAAAACGGATATCTTATCATTTTTTATCAACCAATTTTGTATCACCCTGTGATGTTTTCTCGTTGTCAGCTTTGAAGCATTGGCACATACTCTTCGTTGTCTTGGGTTGTTTCGACCAGTTATCAATGTCTCTTAAACTTTGCGGAAGCTGTCGATTGGCTGTTTCAGGAAGGAAGAATGCCCAAACGCCAACAATTAGACTCGCACTGCCAAATATTAGACCAGGACCATAAACCACCTTACTCATCTGTGGACAAGAATGGTTTGTTTAAACCATATGTTACAAGTATTATGGCTAAAGTAAAGTGAAACTACCCCACTGATGTGTGGAAAAGTGTAGTTTTTTAATAATATGTTACACTGATTATGGCTAAAGTAAAGTACTCATCTGGTATATAACTTACACCCATTTCGTTAAGAAGACCTCCTACATTAATACAAAACACAAGGTTGCTTTCTTTACAAAAGAATGGAAGAAAACCTTGTTCTCTGTTGCGATTAAATGTAACCTTTGTTTTAGCAGTCAGTAATGTTTTTTTTCTTTCAACCTTGAAGCCAAAAGTTCTAAAGATTCCTTGGAGAGATATAGATCTCGGATTAGTTAATTCAGTTCAGACTGGTCGACGGGTTTAACAACTGGAAAATCATCATCGAAATCATCATCAATGTCACTTATCGTTCCGCGCACCACTGCTGCCTCTTCTTCTAGCAGGGAATCTGAAATCCGACTGAAATTGGTATTTCATCTCCGTGTGGAACAGGTCGTCTTGCATGATCTAAATCTGGATATTTGCATTTCTGGTTATTCCCCCCCCCCCTCCCCACCATTAATTTCCTTAATATAAATAACAGCCATCATAGTGATTCTTGGGCTTTCTCCTAACCTTCCAAATTTTAAACAAGCAGTTTCATTTTGTAAGGGACTAGACGGCAATAGATTTTTTTTTCTCCAGAGCCTTATACAGACAATACTGTAATAACGATTATTAAATACGCAAATGCCATTATCTCAAAAACTATATGCTACAGACAAATAAATGGGATATGTTGAGTTTAGCAGGACTCATTTATGCAAAATCAGGTGTAAAATGTTTGGCACCCAAAAACAATTTTTGTGTAGGTCTGTATAATCAAAGGTATGATGTGTACGTGCGGTAAGGATTAAAGTTTAATAAATTATAATAAATTAAATTTACACGCATTGACAAAGCAGTAAATGAAGATGTAAAGTTAGAAGTTCTAAAGTGCATCATCAAGTGCATTGCCGACTCGCGTTGGCGATCGTGTTTCTCGATATCTTGCGATCTGCAACGGCATGTTTCAGCTCATATCATGTTCAAGTGTTTGTCTTCTCATCATGTGGTCTAAAGATTATGACTGCCACTATTTGATGTCTGTGATAAGTTTTCTTTTTTACTTTTTCTTGTTAGTTAGTCTCCCTTAAAATGTCCAAAATACTAGTTTTGGTTATCCAAAGACTTTTCAGCATTCTTCTTTGAAGCCTCATCTCCAAAGCTTTAATAGCATTTTTTCGCTTCTTTACTAATTATCCAGTATCCGCAGGTTTTTTTTATATTTAAAACTTCTGCATCAAGAGGTTAGTCGGCCTAAGACTGACATTGAAGTCTGCAGATCTGGTCATGTTTCTAATCTCAGTAATTTTCTCCAGTCCACTGTATGTGTGAACTCCAATATCCTTGCAAGTTTGCGGGTCACTTTACTGTCTTCTACTCTCAACAATTTTTTTCACCTCGCTGTATGTGTGGACTTCAATATCCTTGCAAGCTTGTGTGGTATAGTTGTTTCTTGGGCATACAAATGTTTGTAGCTACCCTGGATTTCCCACTAATTTATTTTCAGTATGACGATCAAGTAGCAGCAATTAAAATTGAAAATAAAGAGGGTAGTTGCGAACAGATAAGCTAGGAGTACGACAGGGGTCTGTCTTGTCACCGAATCTCTTCAACCCCTATAGCGAAGTAATAATTAGAAAGATCAAAGAGAATCCCGGAATACTAATCGGAGGTTATTAAATTAACAATATACGCTATGCAGATGACACAGTATTGTTGGCGGATAATGCTTCAGACCTACAAAAATTGTTGGACATTGTAGTAACAAGCGCTAAGAAAGGACTCGCCTTGAATATTAAGAAAACAGCAACAATGGTGATATCAAAGACAATGGTGACACCAAAATGTGACATAGAAATGGAAGGGAAAATTCTTAACCAAGTGGATCATTTTAAATACTTAGGGGCAATTATAACATCAGATGGAAGATGTAAACAGAGATTAAGAGCTGAACAGGGCTGGCAAAAGCCGCGTTTCAGAAAATAAAGAGTATCTTATGCAATAAGTCATTATCAATGAATGTAAGAAAGAGACTGCTGAAATGCTATATAGAACCCGTTTTGCTGTATGGCAGTGAATCTTGGAATGTAAATGAACAAATTAGGAAGAACTTAGAAGCAAACGAAATGTGGTTTTTGAGACGAATGTTGCGAATTCCTTGGACTGTCAGAGTAACGAACAACGATTGCCTGAAAGAGGCTAATAAAACTAGAACACTATATACAACAATAAGAAAGAGACAAACAGCTTTCTTTGTCATGTAATGAGAAGAGAGACATTGGAGAACGACGGGAAAGATCGAGGGGAAGAGAGGCAGGGGCAGACCAAGAGAAATGATGCTGGATGGATTGAGACGGTGGCATGGAGGAATATCATCAGCAGAGATGATCCAGAACACCAACGACCGAGATCTATGGAAAGCCATGACCGCTTAAGCCAGTTGGCAGGCACTTGGTGATGATGATGATGATGATGATGAGTCTTTGTTTTCCTTTTTTGTTGTTTACATGTAGTAGTTCTGGTATTTTTTCGATTCTTTTTGTTTTGTTTTGGAAATATCTCTTAAGTTTTACCCCACATCTTTGTATTGCTGGTAGTTTTTTAAAGACTGATTCCCGTCCAGATAGAGCTCCAGTGTCTGGTAGTCAGCCGGTTGGTAAGTATGTATAGCGTACGCCCGTCTGATTTTCATTTGACGGAATCACTTAAGCAGCTGTACTGCAGAAATGTTTGCTTAAAGATTGACGGGACTCAAATGGTAGAGATTCGGAAAATTAAACAGGTTTTCGGCGACGAAAGTAATGCTTGTGATTATATTTAAACAGAGTGAAGATGTAGCATTGCTTACCAACAGATCAGCAAACGGTGCCAGCATCCCCCCAACACAAGCAGCCATATTGGCGAAACCAAATCCTGTGTTTCTGCAATAATGACAACGAAGATTGCATACAATGGATCAATATTTACAAGCCAGGTAATTATATTTTTAAACAGTTTGGGGGAAGGGCATAATGATCAGTCCAATTCTGCACAGATATTTCCTTCAATGCCGTAGTCTCCTCCAATAGATCACATAAAGATAATCACAGTGCGTGACGTCAAAGTTATGCGTTAGGATACTAATGACTGTCAGTTGCTTGCTTGCTTGCGTTCGCTGGCTGTGAACTCCAGCGTGAAGTCCTGTATGTCGGATGAAGACATTCCTGTTGTCCAACATCAGTGTGGTGTCATACCGGACTGAGGTTTGTGTGAGTATCCATTATCCCATGTTTGGCTTATTGATGTGCAGACTGGTGGTTCCTCGCCGTGCAGGCAGATTACTCTCCGACTTCGGAAGAATCAGCGATCCTAATACGTTAGCAAGGACCCCGAAGGAATTTGTTGCTCAGGATGCACGACTAGGACTTGTTAGTAGGTCTTGGCCAGTATAAAACCTGGCCCTGGTGCTTGGAAAAACCTCTGCGTCCCTTCAGTTGCTTTTTCGTAAGGCAAGGAGCACTGATGGACGGTGTGAAATCCTAGAAAATTATTTCTCGGAAAGAGTGATCATTTCCATTTAGGAGTATTGTTCTGTTAGCAAGGTAAGCATATAATCAAGCTGTCATGTTGGGTAGTTATACAGATCTAAAATGTTGTTGCCTGTAAATGAACAAATAAATGAAAGTGATGTCATTTCATGTCTGCCTTGGTAGGTCAACCGTGTGTTAGGCCGGGATGCAAAAATGGCTAGAAGTCTTTCAACATTCTGTTCTATTAGTTTTATTGGGCTCTTTCTGATCCTGAAGCTTGTAAGAGATAGCCCATCACAAGAACACACTTGAAACCTAACTCTGCGGGTGAATAGAAATCGAATGACTCCTTTCTCGGGGAGTTTAGTGAAATTCATCTCCTCATCATCCTTTGGCGTGCCGTAACCAGGAGCTTTCTGTCTACTCTGTTTCCTTGAGTTACTTTGGCGTGTCTTGTCCTTATTTTGGGCATAACATACTATAATGACTGGTTCTGAGAAGAGGATGATTTAGTATCACCGTTACAATTCTACATAGGATTACTATCGAAAGCCAATGGTTCTTTGTCTTGGATCATTCTCAGAAAACTATCTCTTGTCACGAAGAATGGGGGTCTGGTTGTGGCAGATCGTCTGTTGATCTGTTCTTTTCGATCTGAAGGAGATCTTGAATAGTGAATAATGAGGGTGATGATGAACGTCCGGCAATGGCTGGAAATACTCGCCTGGTTCTTCCTTTGTCTATTACAGGATTCCTCCTTTTTTTCTACAACTCCTTTTTTCAAATCCAATTAAATGATCAACAAGTATACTATCAATGTGAGTTAAAAGCAGACTAGCCAGCATCCTCAGAAAATTACCACGAAGTGATTGTGTTGAAGACTGTTGTCTGGAAGGGAAATGTCAACCTTCGTCTGTATATCTGTATATCGTCAGTTCAAGGGAGTGGAGACCTACATGGTGACTCTTTTCCAGTTACTGCAGAGTTCTAACACCTACAACATTCATTTACAACATTCAAAATATGAATAAAATTGGATGGAACTGCGTTGAAGTTGTGATAATGTAAACAATATAAAATGACACAAAGTAGTGCAGCTTTACATAACAGAATTACGACACATACAGGACGTTGCAGCGATTAGCCTTCATCAGCAAACAAACACATTCATAAAACACAACATATAGTCAAGGAGATCTCCTATGACTACATCGAAACGTGACGACAGGACGAGAAGAACAAAAAGATGCAAAAATGAAAGCAATGAAGAGAAAGTGAAAATTGGAAAAAAATGTTTATACTCACCTCAGAATTCCGAGTTGTGTATAACCCCAAGTATCATCGATGTCTTCTTTTTATACCCAACTGAGGGAATTGGATGTAGGATGATGACGGGGTGGTGGATGTAACGGTTCAGTGAGCACATTGACAGAAAGGGTTGGGGCGGAAGCAGGAAGGTAGGACGGCAACCTATGATGGTAGTCTGAGAATGGTATCCTATTTACAACCTCCTCGTGATAATATTCACGTCCAGACACTATCAATTCTAAATCAGACATATTATTTTTAAGGACCGTTTCCATTATAATCTTCACAGTTATTTTCACTCTTGTCTAGTTAGTCTTTATTAAAATTGTATTGTTATAATTTCTACATACTTTATTAATTCACTGAGCGAATGAGAATTTGTGTCTCAGGTGTTCTTTCATAAGTCTGACAGAATTTTCTTGTAAGCTGTTTCTAGGAAATAGTCAACTATCCGGGATTATATCATCGGATTTCTTGGAATCTTGTGAAAACAGATACTGCTATTGGGTTGTAAAGCTCTAAACCTTCACATAGTATAGACCACGATATGTGTTGTGGAGAGGTCCGTTACCTTTCAAGGGAACCCTTTGTACGAGGCTCGATCAACCCCAGAATTGTACTTATCGGAATAAATGCCTGTACTCATGCTGTGGATTATGCGCAGTCCACTAACCAACATTTCACCGAGCTTTTTGTGGATAGTTTGTCTGATTGTTTTTTAATGTGTCTTTGAAAACAAAATAAGCACTAGATAATGTTCTCACTTAAAATCTTGTAATCATTCGGATATACAGAAATTTTGCAATTGTTCAGCCATCGTTTGTTTGGTGAAAATATATTGAGTATATTGCGAAAGACGCTCACCTAATAGTTGTAGGTAGTAGTTCTGGAGTCATGGTGTAAATCGTGGCGTATGATCCGGAAATGCCAAATTTTCCAATGATAGCCAACACTGTAATCACAATATTCTGTGGACCTTTAGGGGAAATATAACACAAACTAAATAATACATGTTTCAAATAACAAATAACTGCATATATGATACAGTATTGGTTTTTTGTTATTTTTTATATCCATCATCATGTGTCCTCCTAGCAGACGTCATCGTCCATGCATCTGCGTGGATCTCGGTTCTTGATGTTCTGGATTGATTCTATTAATGCAACCCTAGTCTACCCAGGACCATTTCTCTCGGTTTGCCCCTGCCTCTTCTTCTGCTGTTCTTTCAGGTCGCAATGATGTTTGCCAAATAAACTCTTCTTATTACATGATCAAACAATGTTGTTGTATCCCTCTTATTTGTGTATATAATGTTCTACTTTCATTAGCTTTTTTTTTCCAGGCAATCGTTGTCAGTTACTCTGACAAGCCAGGGTGTGAACTAAATTGCTTTTCACTTAACCCACATTTTGGTTTAGAGAAATACTGACAGTGGGCGATACTCAGCTTTGTAAACTTTAGAAAACTTTCCACAGCACTATTAGTCAACTGTAAATTATACGGAAAACAAAAGTACAGTCGAGCATTAAAGTTAGACTTTGAAATAATGGTCATAAGAAAAATATAGTAAGATAATTTTCAAGTATGCTATTTCTTTGTATGGTTATTTTTATAGGCCAGTTTTTTATTCGGTATTCAGATCGTGTAATTGATGAATGTGATTTCTTCTACTTGGTCCAATGAATTGTCAGCTTTGTTCATTGGACAAATGGCACCAATACTAAAGGACAAACGTGTATCAATAGTTACTACGAAAGCACTCTACAACACAATCCTCCACCCAACTCTATGATACTAATGACAAACCTGGACAATTACAGAAACAGAGAAAAGAAAAATTACATCAACAGAAGTGAGATTCCTGAGAAGAATATTCAATGTATCAAGAAGAGGGAAGATCAAAAATGGAGAAATCAGGACTAAAGTTGAGGCTATAACAGCGCTAGATGTTAATACGAGGCAGCAAATCAAATGGTTTGACCAAAGTCACTATGCTACCAACTAACAGTATACCACATTAAGCAATGATATACAGACCAAATGGAAGCAGAAGAATTGTCGGTGACGTAAACTATGAACAGAGGGAATAGCGGAGTCCATGGGAATCTCGAAACATGAAGCCCATAAACGGCACTCATCCGCTGTTTATACTTCACCTCGACACAGCAAGGTACAAAAGGAACAAGATGAAATGAAATGAAATTAGTTCTGTAGCATTTAGTTCAAGGCCCCGAGTGTCTTCTTTAGTGATTATGAAATGGCCTGTAATTCCCAACCTTATATTACCTTAGATATGTTGTATGTTCTCAAACATTTAACTTTGATTTGTTCTCTGGTCTTGTGTTCATTTATTTTTAATTCGCCTGCTTTGGACTCAAGCATAGTTTCATACACGTGCTACCACTTCAAGTACACTAGACTGATTTATGCATATGGATTAGTTTTTCCTATTACCAGTGACCATTGCCATCAGGCTAATCAACTCCGACTTTTGAAGTACATGTAATTTACGTCCCCAAGTCAACCACGAGAAGTCACCATTGTGTTCTTTTGTTGACATATAGTTTTGTCCGTAAACATAACTTTTAATGATTCAGTGCCAAACAAAAACAGTAGATTTACACGAAACATGGTGCACAATCAGCGCAAATTGGCCTTATCAGTCACACTCGCTACCGCCATAGTTAAAAGTTATTATGCCTTTTTAAAGCACAAACTATCGTCTGTCAAGACGGCAAGGTGCCAATGAATGGTGCACAATCAAATGAGCAAGTATTATAATGTAAATTTTCATTCACTTAACTTAGCCTTACAATTGAGGAAGATACCGAGAAACAAAACAAGTTATGAAGATATATCGCCCTTCTGTCCAGAAAGGGCACAACTAAATAGGAAGTCGCATATGGCCATATACTCTCCTTCAGCACTCAGTCAATTAAGTTCAAAAACAGATTTTAATTTTAACTGTGTCTCTTGACAGAAGCGAGCTCCGTGGTGAAGGGTTACGGACGCGGTTCGTGATCCCTCATACCGGTGTTCGAAACATAGCTGCGCGAGCTTTGGCAGCAGACAGCGTTACGTTGGTTTTTTTTACGAAATGGTATGGATTTCGGTCGTTCAGAAAGCAATAGCAAACTACTGAACGTAAACTTGCCAAGATATCACAGCAGCAAGAAATTATGGTGTTGACTGCAAAATCCTGTAAAGGATGTGCAACTAACTTATCTTGACAGAGAGGATGTCTAATACTGCCATGTAGCGTCGTAGGCAAGGGACAGTGATTCAGAATAAGATACGGAAATTGTGGCAAACAGAACAAGAAGAGTTAACCAAGAAGCCGCATAATACACAAGTTGCTAGATGACGTCACGGTGTACTACGTCACTAAGGTTAGTTAGGTTTTGGGATGATCATGGAGCCGGTCGGATAAATAACAACACTGAAATATGAACGCAAATATCCAGCAGAAAGACATAGCGAACATGCCATGTAGTACTCTAGGAAGATAAGGAAAAGAGGCATAGTCTGCATTACGGAGAACGATCGGAAGATGAAGATTTAACGCAGAGAAAGTGAGGAAAGCATACTGCATCAGAACTTGCCGGTCGTTTGTCAAATAGAGGTCATGGCGTCAACACACACATAACTCGGCATAAGTAACACTGTTATAACCATGGGCGTATTGTAGTTTGCAGAACGATGGACCGTAGGAAATTTACTCGTCATTCACGAAAGTAGAAGGATGGAATCGGACTCTACAGTTAACATTAAATATTTACAAATGATTATTAATTATCTTTCACCGGCCCTCCCATTAACATGGGAACGGTGACGTTGTTATACTGTACGGACGATTGCCACAAATAAAGATATATTTGACGAGGGACGCCAGCGTTGATGAACTCATTTCGTTAATACTTATTCTGGCTCCTGTTGAGCTGCAATGTTGTTTTACTAGACGACGAGCATAATATTAGAGCAGTGGTTCTCAACCTTTTTTTCGGCCCGTGCCCAATATTCACCATATTTTCAGAACGTCATTCCCCCCCCCCTTTCATATTTCCTATCTAAAAATTCCCCCACCCCTACACATTATACGTAAATATGGAAGGTAAATTTAATAGCATATACTAAAACAAGTCTAGACATCCACACAAAACATGATTTGTGGGTCTACTTACTTTATAAAATGAATTTTAGAATGATGAGACGTACATAACTGTAAAGTATGAAGGGAAAACAATATCAAGTAATCGGTTCTTGTATTAACGCGATCTTGAAATGGTCTTCATTCCTCCCCCCCCCCGGAAACCCTAAAATTCCCCCCTTGGGGGGGGGGGATTTCTCACCGGTTGAGAACCACTGTATTAGAGGGAAACAGCATAGCAAATCCATTATCACAATTTGAGAATAGGGCAGTCTCATCTGCATATCTATGTTCTAAAATTAGATGTCCACCATTTAGGTTCCATGATTATTTACTTAGGGTATCCATATTATCATTGTTTTTTTTTTCCAACAAACTATGTCTATTTCCATTTGTTCTTATTTGTTTCTGTATTTTATATGTTGATACATGTGTTATTTTTTATTATTATCATTTATGTATTACTAGCTGACCCGGCCCGGCTTCGCTCAGGCCCTGGAGGGGATCTATCTATCTATCAGTCTGTCTGTCTGCTTGTTTGTCTGTCTGTCTGTCTGGCTGACCCGGCCCGGCTTCACCCAGTCCCTGGTGGGGAGCATCTCATTTAATTACTATAAGTAGTCATATAAGCTCTCCCGTTCCCGACTATCTGTCTGTCTGTCTGTCTGTCTGTCTGACCCTGCCCGGCATCGCCTGGCTCCTGGTGTGGAGCATCTCATTTAATTCATATAAGTAGTCATATAAGCTCCCGTTCCCGTTACCGACTGTCTGTCTGTCTGTCTGTCTGTCCCGGCCCGGCTTCACCCAGTCCCTGGTGGGGAGCATGTCATTTAATTCATTCATATAAGTAGTCAAATAAGCTTCCGTTCCCGACTATCTGTCTATCTATCTGACCCGGCGTGGTTTCGCCCAGCTCCTGGCGCACAGTAACTTAAAAGAATGTCCTTCCACACACCATTCATTATTTTTAATGAAAACTGTTTTTAATCACCGACATGACAGTTGATAAGTTTTGTAAGCAGAAAAGGATGGGTTAAAATGTTATGCATAATGCATTATTTTTATGCAAACTTTAAAAATACCTTAAATATTGTATCATTATTTAATATAACTCATATGCCTAAAAATAACTATAGACAAAGAGTTTAACAATAGTGCAGGTAAGTCCAACAATATGACTATAAAGTATATAGAAATGTTATTAAAAGTTATGCCCCTTGAAATAACTTTTCTAGAGTGAAGTCCCCCTGCTATATAGACATTATATAATGAAAATGGAAAAGTAAATGTTATTAAATAAGTCGAAGATTTTACATTAAGAAATTATTATAGTCGGTTGCACAGGAATGAAAGGAAGACGTGTAGAAAATTTCATCTCAATCGGATGTACCGTTATCGAACGCATCCAAATCCACAAACAAACAAACATACACTCTGTTTTATAGATATAGATTTGTTTCTATCATTGTACATTACGTTCCATCCTCTCGTTTTATGTTATTTGGATCAGCCATTAATTGACGTTCTGTATCTGTCCATTAATTAAATATATTAATAAAATATCGACTTGCGTTTGTTATATTACGAGATTAATAGTATGCCTATTATTGCATGTCTAGTTTGATTCTGTTTTCTGATGTTTTCTCCAAGCTCTTCTTCTGTTTTGTAATGTGAGAGACTTTCTTGTAATTGTAGTGACTTGTAATGTTACTGGCTTCCTTGCCTTGATTATGAGTTGACTTTCTTTCTTATAACGTTAGTGACTTTTCATTCCTTAAATGTGAGTCACTATAGTTATCAGTGTACATGTAGTCTTCGTGGGAGTCTTCGTGGCGAAGTGGTCAAGCCGTTTAACTCGGGCTCCGAAGGTTGTGGGTTCGATTCCGGGCCGCGTCCGTTCACGAGTTAAATTTTTCGGAGACTCCTGTGGGTCGTCGCTACAGCTACGGAGTTCGTGCTTTGTGTGACGCTTTCCGCGCTGCGGAAAGAGACCGAGCCATATGGGATAAAACCCGGTGCAATGAAGTCGACCCTGGCGACTTTTTTTTTATACAATTATAAATTTATAAAATTATAATAAAAGTATAACTGTTTAATTTTCATTGCTCTAGTTGTGTATATCATCGTGATGATGAAATACATTTAACAATCATTTTAACGTGTTCTATTCGCGTAATGGACTTCAATAGTGAAACAAGTCTGCAACAGGAACCCTGTGAACACCTCGTATACTTACTATAGACAGCAGCCGTGATGGCCA
>JACEFZ010028010.1:167500-244778 GCA_014155875.1 Cepaea nemoralis
ATCTAGGATCAGAGGTAAATAGCAAATTATCCCTAGATCAGGAAATCAACATCAGGATTTGTAAGGCAGCAACAACATTGAAAAGGTTAACAAAAAGAGTCTGGGAGAACAGGAAGCTTACTGCCAAAACAAAAGTCCTTGTCTATCAAGCCTGTGTCGTTAGTACTCTTCTTTATGGCAGTGAAGCCTGGTACAACTTACTCACACCAAGAGAAACGTTTAAACAGCTTTCATATGCGGTGTCTGCGAAGAATACTTGGTATTAAGTGGCAAGACAAAATCACAAATACTGAAGTATTGGAAAGATCAGGTTGTGTGACGGTTTGTTCCATGCTCAGTCTTCGTAGACTTAGATGGATAGGACACGTTAGGAGGATGGATGATGGTAGAATACCAAAGGACATCTTTTTTGGTGAATTACAGATGGGTAAGAGATCTCGGGGTCGGCATCTACTACGATACAAAGACGAGTGTAAACGGGACATGATTGATACAGGCATTGATACTGCGCATTGGGAGCAAGTCGCCGCTGAACATGTTGCATGGAGGGCACATATCAGAAATAGTATAAAGACAAAGGAGAAAGTGATTGCAGATAGGTCACACACGAAACGTATGAGACGTAAGATGATACGTGACGGTGAAAATGACCATGTGTTCACATGCATCCACTGTGGGCAAACATTTACAGCGCGAATTGGCCTTATCAGTGACATTCGCTACCGCCATGGCTCGTAGTTATTAAGCCTTTTTGGAGTACAATGTAACAAACTATCGCCTGTAAAGACAGCAAGGTGCCAATGTATATGTATATAGCGCGTTTACACTTAACAAACCTTGATAGATATATATCATGTGTACACTTATCAAAGTCGGCTCTGTGGGGAAGGAGTTATGATGAATGCAATTCGTAATCCCGCGTACCGCGTTCGAAACACAGCTGCGGGAAATTCGACATCAGACCACCCGGCGATACTTTCCATTCAAAGGTACGTTTGCCGGTCGTTCAGAAGGCAGTGGCAACAACTGAGTGTAAACTTGAAAAGAAACCACTAACACCCAAACAATGCTTGAGTTGACAGCGACGTCCTGTGAAGGGTATGTAACTAACAAAACACTTACCAAGCCATGACATAAAACGCCGTATGAAATCTGAGTTGTCTTTCTGTGAACAGACTCAGAAAATTCAGGTGTTCAAATTCGTTGTCCGGACTTTGGAGTGTTCCGTTTTCGTCAAGTATTGCCTGTTCACCGTTAGAAATTTTGTCCTTACCGCCATTGATGGGAGAAATATTTATAGCAAGAACTTCGTTACATATCTCTGATGTTTGCTCTTGTTGTTTGTTGTTTTGGCAGAGTTCTGCATCATCTTCCTGAAAGTATATAACACGCAACAATTACATTTGAGTGTGTATGTGTATGTGTGTGTGTGTGTGTGTGTGAGAGACAGACAGACAGACAGACAGACAGACAGACAGACAGACAGACAGACAGACGGACGGACGGACGGACGGACGGACGGACGGACAGGCAGACAGGCGGACAGGCAGACAGGCAGACAGACAGACAGACAGACAGACAGACAGACAGACAGACAGACAGACAGACAGACAGACGGACGGACGGACGGACGGACGGACGGACGGACAGGCAGACAGGCGGACAAGCAGACAGGCAGACAGACAGACAGACAGACAGACAGACAGACAGACAGACAGACAGACAGACAGACAGACAGACAGACAGACAGACAGACAGGCAGGCAGGCAGGCAGGCAGGCAGGCAGGCAGGCAGGCAGACAGACAGAACGGGTGATGTTTGGACTGCTAATATTATTTAACAAATATTGTAGCGTATTTCAGTTACCATCACAATAATTTGGTGATGAATCTCTAATAGGTGCATGATTGAAATACAGGCCATGTAAAATGTGTTTTGAATAATTGTTATAATTTTCTATGAGGTAAAGGTAATGCAGACTAAACCTGGTCAGGCCATCTTATTTTTTTATAGGAACGTCTAACTCTTCATTAAATAAGTTGATCAAGTAACTATAATAGACTTTAAAATCCTTGCTACAGTATGTCATGTAAATGAAACAAACGATTAATATCCTTGACCATATTGAGAGGAAAGTAAAATAAACGTGTAATTGCATGACAAATGTTATCAAGAAAATAGAATATATGTTTAACATGTTTGACACATCATCATCATCATGTTCCATGCTGGTACGCGTGGACGGTCATGTTTTGCCATCTCACTCGATCACCAGAGTCGTGGATCAGCTCAGTGTTCTTGTCTTGACCATACAAAGTGGCTAAGCCAACCAGGTATTTACTTCTCTGCCCTCCCCTTGCTCTCTTCTCCTCGATCTTGCCAGTTATCACCAAGTTCTCCAATTTATTTCTTCTCATAACGGGACCCAAATATTGTGACTGTCTACGTCTATATTTACGTCTTTGACACAGTTGATCAATGAAGCGTAATAACCGTTTAAAATAGTGAACACAGTTTAACAAGAACACAAATTAAACGTTTAACATCCATGAGAGTTAATCAAGAAAATAGAATAAGGGTTGCGGGCAGAATGGATTAATGTAGACTTCGGTCTAGATTGGTTTATGGAACGGCTTCGGTCTAGATGGGTTTATGGAACGGCTTCGGTCTAGATTGGTTTATGGAGCGGCTTCGGCCTCTAGTCGTTCTGTGGAGAGAGGTTTACGAATGCAATTCGAAATCCAGCATGGCTCGTTCGAAACCATGCGGGAGATTTGGAAGCAGACCGCCTTGCGTTGGTTTCCATTTAATAGTATGAGTGCCAGTTGTTCAGAAAATAATGGCACACTAGTGAACGTAAGCTTGCCCAGGAATCACAAACAGACATAATGTGCTGGTGTTGACAGCGACGTCCTGTAAAGGATATACGTTATTAACGTTTTGTAAACTGTCTGTCTCCAACTCCAGAAGACCAAGCACACACCAAACTGTGACCTTTCATCAAATGATAAATCGGATGGTGTACTTGCTTCGAGTTCCTGAGGTAGTGGATTAACGTACAGTCCTCTCGGATAAGGGCGAAAACCTTTGGAGGACAGCTGTCTATTCTGTTCCGGTGCAAATCCCCCAGTTGCTAGATATCGACAAGAATAGGTCAGACAGGCCTCTGCCCAGGCTATATTTTAAGATTAAAAAGCCTACCCACAATGAACCACGAGAGTGGACACGATATTGAAGATATCATGAGTGTATAAACACGCGAGTGGATACGACATTAAAGATACCCTGATCATATAATCACGAGAGTGGGCACGATATTAAAGATTCTCTGAGCATATAAACACACAAGAGTGGACACGGCATTAAAGATACCCTTATCATATAAACACGAAAGTGGACACGACATTAATGATATCCTGATCATATAAACACACGAGAGTGGATTATTCGACATTAAAGATACCCTGATCGATACACACGAGAGTGGACACGACATTTAAGATACCCTGAGTATATAAACCCAATATAGTGGATACAACATTACACATACTGTCAAGAGTTAAACGCTGATCCCTGCTTCCTCTACAATGATATTGACCTGACGTTTAACTGCATGAGCTAAATTGTACAATCACATGTAGGACAGCCTCACTATGCTGACTCCAACATAAATCCAACAACACAGTCATTCAAGTGAACTGAGATATAATTTATCGCAGGCAACTTCAACAGCAAACGTGAGCGAGTGAGCGCATCCAATCTTGAGACTTTCGCACCACACTTTCGCTCTTGCTTCTCCATGGCTATTCATCTATCTAGACTGTGTGGATATTTGGGCACCAAGCGGGCCACCTGCCATGATAATGAATGTACAACAAACGCCTACCTTCCACTGTCATATAGGGAATACGATATATGCCAGCGACCGTGGCATCAGGATAGCCAGGAGTACCTGTAGTCAATTGCCGGACACACCTAGAGCGACTTCATGTGGACACTGAGGATTGGCAACATCATAAAGGCCGGTATTCTGTGACTGGTGTTGAAGCACGTCCTAACTTGACTTTGCTGGATCACAAACTAAAGCTTAAGCCGTTACGGTGTTAGGTGACGTCGTACAATGCGTCTAAATTGCGTTCAATGTTGGTGTCACAATGTTCACCATTTGTGCCACTCTTTATCTTCTTCTTTGATGCGCTAACTCATCAATTTAAAGTTGCATCACTGTCATTTGCCACATGACACATACCCTGATCATATAAACACAAGAGTGGACACGACATTAAAAATACACTGATCATTTAAATACAAGAGTGGACACGGCATTAAAGATACCCTGATCATTAAATACAAGAGTGGACACGACATTAAAGATACCCTGATCATATAAACACGAGAGTGAACACGACATTAAAGATACCATGAGTATATAAATACAAGAGTTGATACGACATTAAAGATACCATGAGCATATAAACACGAGAGTGGACACGACATTAAAGATACCCTGAGCATATAAACACGAGAGTGGTCACGACATAAAGATACCCTGAGCATGTATAACACAAGAGTGGACATGACATTAAAACGACCCTGATGTTTCTGTTTGTTAAAATTCTATAAGGAAAGAAATGAATGAATCACTGAAAAACGAGAAGTAGATTGAGAGCTTTACCAAAGCACGACTACAAAAAACAATGGACGTTGCGGCCAAAGCCTTCGTCAGCACAAAACAAACAAACAAAAATAGATTAACAATTACACGATCGACACTACATGAAAGTATAAATTTCAACTTATCTATGTCCTAGCTTGAAACGGCTATCCATGGATGGAATAAAACGGATTTCGTGGTTAATGGGGTCAACTGACTAAAGGTCAGTACAGACAGAAATTCGGTGATTGGCTAAGTCAACCGGTGAGGGAACCCGCGCTGGGGGGATGGGGGTGCGCCCAGGAGAGCGAATGTAAAAACATGGATATGTAGAGCACTAGTAGCTAACTCTGGGGCGATGTAGCGGATGCAGTTCTCAATTCCACACGCCAAGTTCGAAACGCTGCTGTGGGCAATATGGATGCAGACCAACAAGCGTTTGCTATCATAAAGTAGCACAAGTGACGGTTGTTCAGAACGCAATGAGAAGCGACCACACGCAAACCAACCAGGAAGTCACAGAAGGCAGAGATAATGCTGGTGTTGACTACCTCGTCCTGCGGTGAACATGCAACTGGCTTGGAAGTGGACTATACGACTACGGAGATGGGGGAGTTAGGGACTTAAATAAAACTGTGTTGGATATTGAGGCCGTGAGGGGAGAGTGAACCCAACTGGAAGATAAGATAAGACGGATTTCCAAAAGGAAAGGAAAGAAACCACGAGAGTGGATACGACATTAAATATACCCTGAGCATATAAACACACAAGAATGGACACGATATTAAAGATACCCTGAACATATAAACACGAGAGTGGACACGACACTAATGATATCCTGAGCATATAAACACACGAGGCAGGGCAATAAGCGAAAGATGGAGAGTCTTTTCTGAGGGCAGTGATGGCAGCGATGGGCAGCAAAGGACTGGATGAACAGTGATGAAGATTCACACACAATAACGTTATTGCATGCGTATTTCTGTTAAACGCGATTTACATTCTCATGGTTGCTGCGCAGTTCCCGCTCTGCCTTGAGGATTTCCTTGTAATAGGACACTGTAATATTAATATGGTTTCCCTTTGCCATGAGCTCAATCGATTACAAAGTAAGCTAATCCCTAAATTGTGGAGAAGTTGCATGGATATTTCAAGAATCTATAATACCGTGTAAAAGGCAGAAAGAACTTGGTCAAAGTTAGAACCGTTCCATCTTGAAGCTTTTTTCAGCACAAAAACCACACGCTCCTTGAGACCGTTGGCAGCCAGCCATCGAAGGGACTCGTCCATATAACTGAAATAATAGTAATGAGAACAAGAAAAATGAACTGTAAGATAATGAATAATTCATTAACAGTGTTTTTTTTTTTTCATTCACTCGCTTTGAACTCAAGTGTGGTTCATATACGTGCTACTAACTCTAGTGCACTGGACTGATATTTACTTGTGAATTAGCTGTACTTATTACTAGTGTCCCTCACCATCGTGCGAACCCACTCCTACTTCAAAGGCACTTGTAATTTACGTCCCCAAATGAAGGACGAGATAGTCAACATTTTAGCCCAAATAACTGTAACAAAGCCAAATGGACGCACCTTGGTTTGGCCTATTAAAGCAGTTTGACTCTGGCAACTGCGGGAACTCAAGCGAGACAAAGAGATCTGATGCCATATTTATTGTAGCAGCCGGCCCGGTTTGTGAAGGAAGGCACTTTGGCTCTGTGTATATAGTTTTGTGTCCAGCCCGCCTTGAGACGAGAGATGTTTCCATGTGTTAATTAGTGAACAACCTATGTCCTAGGAGAAATCCGAGTGGCTGACTAGTGTCAGCACGAATGGGTTCATGGTGGGGTAGTAATGTGTGTCACAACTCTTATATTTATGTCGCGTCTTAGGGTTTATGTCGTGTAACTTATGTTTTTGTGGTGCCTTACTGTCTTACTGTTATCTGTGTCAAAGTTCTTTATTGTGTTAGTCTAACCAGCTATTGTTTGGAACACCTGTGTTGTGGTAGTGGTGTACCCTGTTGTCTTAAATTCTGTTGATTGGTTAGGGGTTACCCACTGTTGTTGTTTGATATAGGCAGTTGTCTGTTATATCTGTTATTGAACTTCAGTGTGTAATCCAACATGTTCTGTTAGACGTAAAATCAAAATCAAATCAAATCAACTTTATTAGGGTCACAAATTGGGCGCGCAGGCCCGTCTTACATTCGGCCCTTCCAATCACTCGTCTTTCGTTCATCAAGAGCATTATACATTTACATAGGAAGAAATATAAACATTGTGAAATGAATGTTGTAAACATAAACAAGGCTAATTACCATGTTATGAAGCCCATTTCCCACCTATCCATACATCACCCCACTCACTTAACACCACCACCTACCCACACACACGCGCACCAAGGGACACATACACACCCCCACCTACCCACACACACGCACACCAAGCGACATATACATACCCCACCAACCGACCCATCCCCCTCCTGCACATCCCCCACCCACACACACTGCCCTCACCTGATCCCCCAACCAAAACACACTCGCAACCCACAAACATTCCCCCACCAACCCACACATCCCTACGCCCATCCACATACACATCCTAACCCACACATCCTCTCCCCACCCACACCTCAAACCACCCATCCCCCAGCCACATCTCCATCGACAACATATTCCCCACCCATGCACACAATCCCCCACCAACCCACACATCGCACATCCACTCACACATCCCCAAACCATACACACACATCCCCACCAACTGACATGTCCCTGCCCCCCCCCCACACACACACACATCTCCCTAACCACCCATACATTCCCAATCCACTCACACACACCCCACCACCCACACATACAACTTCCACCCACCCACACATGCCTTAACCTAATCCCCCACCACACAATCCCCCACCCGCATATCACATACACCCCCTACCACGCACTATTCCCAACCCACGCACCACACACACACATATCAATCACCAACACATCCCCACTTACACACCACACACATATCCCCCACCCAGATACCACATAATATTCCCACCCACACCCACACAGATACCCTTATCCATCCACCCCACATACCCCCACTCACACACCACAAAAATCATCCACCCACACACACACATACCTCACCCACACAATATCCTCAACCAACACACCGCACACCTCTCCCCACCCACATACGCATTCCCTACCCGTCCACCAACACACACTCACTCACGCATACATCCTCCACTACGCACCCACACACCCCACCCACCCACCCCCAACCAAACATCTCTCGATCACAATACCCCTACCCACACACATCCTCCACCCATTCACACATCCCACCCCGACACATACAACTCCCTCACCCACCTTCATACAACTCCCTCACCCACCTTCACATCCCCAAGCCACTCACACATTCCCCATCCACACACACACACATCTCCCACCCACACACCCCCACATACTTCCCCTAATCACCACAATCCCCTACTCACCCACACATATACTCCACCCATACGCACATTCCCCGCACCCATCACACACATCCCCCACACCACACACTATCCCCCACCCCTATCACCACAAACATACCCTCCACCCACACATCATTCACACATCCCCCACCAACAAACTGCTCACATATCTCAAACCCACACACCATACACTTCTCCCCACCCGCCCTTGCATCCCCAATCCACCCAACACAATCCCCTACCCACACAACCCCGCCTTCCACACATATTTCCTCAAACCATCCACACATCTCCACCCACATAAACACACATCCCCGCATCCGTCCCATACACATATCCTCCACCCATACACACATCCCCCACACCCATTCAAACACCCCTACTTTCACCCCACACATCCTTCCACACATCCCACCAACACCCACAAATACCACTACCCACCAAAACCCACTCACCCCAACCCATCCAAACGCATACCCCCACCCACACACCCACCACCCACACATATCCCCCACACTCACACACATCCTACCACATACACTCACACTTTCTCACATCTAGACACAAACAAATTGTCTCACGTTAGTATTGAAACTAGAATGAACAAACTCCCACACTTTACTCATACACATACACTGACGTAATAAATAAAGAGCTTGTTTATTTGTCCTTGATTTGTTTGTTTGGTCTCTTTTAGTTTTTACAACCACTATTTCTACCTTAATCTAACACCTTAATTCACTGCTTGGGCTCTAACATGGTGGTTCACATGTGAACATCAATAATAGTTTTTGCCTCTGTCATGGAACCTCGTATCTTCTTATCTAATTACTATCACTTTTTCTGTCAGTTGAGGGCGGTGTGAGGTTCTCTCTCTTTTTACTACTTCTCTTGTTTGGCCGTAGCGAGTCAGAGTTACTCTCTACCTCTTAGCACCGTAGCAAAGTGAAATATTGTCTTTTCCCCTCGACTACATAACCATTGTAGGGGTTAAACCGGCTATCTCGGCATCAGAACACCAAATGTTTAAGACAAATCAGTTAAGAACAGAAAGAGTTTTCGTTTTACTCTAAAACTGTTAAATTATTAGGAACAAAACGTGGAATTGTATTTACATCGTAGACATGTCCTGGACATTGGTTTGGGGTCTGCTAACAATAAAATATTACACAAAAAATCAATTGGGGAACCCGTTGAGGCCACTGAGACAGTTACATAAATAAACACACATAGTATTGTTTGGCGTCCTCTAGTCTCTACTTCCTTCTTCCTCTTCTGTGAGCGCCAAACAATACTATGTGTGTTTATTTTTGTAACTGTAACAATAACGTAACGTATTCCCCTGGAGGACACATGATCAAATCAGGCCTAATACCACACAGTCTGTATGTGCTGTGCTGAAGCACGACTGATTACATCATGGTATGCCTCTTTCCAGGAGTGAAGTTTCAGAAGTAGTCTTGCACACCTCGCTGGTTTCTGGGATTAGAGAGGGGAAGGAGCGCTCTGCAAAATAATCACCGCACAGATGGTCCTCCTGTACCGCACTAGGAGAAAAGGTCACCAATCTTCCTGCGTTTGATGTTTATAGGTCTAGAAAAATATGGGTCTGGCACCGTTTACCACTGTTAAGTTAGGAGAATTTGCCTGTCTTTTATTTTAAAACACCTCATTCAGTAATTGTTACACAAATATATCAGTACAGTCGCCTAAATGCTAACCCTTTTTGTTCTTCTAAGCATTGCAAAATATATAATAGACTATTCTTCAATAATTTGTACACAAATATATCATGATGGTCACTTAAATATTAACCCTTTTTGTCCTAAGCAGTGCAAAATATGTAATAGACTATTCTTCAATAATTTGTACACAAATATATCACGATGGTCACCTAAATATTAACCTTTTTTGTCCTAAGCAGTGCAAAATATGCAATAGACTATTCTTCAATAATTTGTACACAAATATATCATGATGGTCACCTAAATGTTAACCTTTTTGTCCTAAGCAGTGCAGATTATGTAACAGACTATTCTTCGAGTGTTCGAGTGTTCGAAGTTTCGGGATTGATTTGTGCTAATGTACTTCTTACATTTGTCAGAGTATACTCAGGAAATCTGTCAACGTATTTGGTATATACAAGGTTTGTCTATCTGACTCTTGTGAACGGAATACTGTTATATAAGGTGTTTGCATTATTGCTACCAATCTTCCCGCGTGTATCAGCTGAAGAAGTTGTCAATAATTTAATAAACTGAAAAGACTGTCACTGTGAGTTACGAAATTATGGGACTGAATGACTTATCTGTAGTTTATTAAGCTAAAAGATAGTATCAGTCTTATAATTTAAAAGAAACCTCTGATGGCAGAGGATGCTCACCTAAAGGTTACACAATGAACCTTACAGGATTTTGACAACAACCAACTCATAAGAGCAACTGTTACAGTTTCGTTTTTTGCTATTGTATATGTAACAACGGATCACAATACCGACACACCGGGGAACAAAATCAGACGGGGCTATTTGGGGATGGATCGTTTTGCAATGGTTTTCAAAATAACACGAACGATCGTCGGTTCAGAAAGCAATGACAAGCTAAAAGAAAGTTAGACGCATGCCCTTCACAGGACATACCATTTAAAACGGAATGTTTCCGAATACCAACGTTCTGTAAAGGACGTGTAATTACCGTTAAGTAACAATCATTATCATTATCTTCCACTTTTTCCGTCAAGCATCATTCCACATGATTGTACAATGACGTCGCCAATCAACTTCCGTTCTGAACCTTTTTTGGCCCGTGCCTCCCTTCAGCATATTTTCAGAACGTCATTCCCCCCTTTTGTATTTCCTACCTAAAAATCCCGCCCCACCCCTACACAGTATACGTAATAATGGGAGCTAAATTTAATAGCACATACTAAAACAAGTCTAGACGTCCACATAAAACATGATTTATGGGTCTACTTTATAAACTGAATTTTAGAAGGGTGAGACGGACAGAACCGTAGAGTATGAAGGGGAAACAATATCAAGTAATCGGTTCTTGTATTAACGTGATCTTGAAATAATCTTAATTCCCCCCCCCCCCCCTGGAAATCCTAAACTTCCCCCCTGGGAGGGTGGGGGGGGGGGGTGAATTCCCCACCGGTCGAGAACCACTGTTCTAGGGGGTCCTTTTGCTCTCGTATCATGTTATCTTTGACGTAGCGCCAATACTGGTAGTTGATGATGTTGCATTCTAACGAGATGGCCGAACCATTGGTCTTCTGCCTTTAGATATTTGTGGCACAAGTTGTAGATCTCACTGTCTGTCTGATAACATCATTTCTTATTCAGTCTCGGATTGTTAAATTGGCAGCTCTCCTCACGCACCTCATCTCGCAGTTGTTGACTTTGCTTAAGTGTGATTTGGATAATGTCAAAGTTTGACATTGGTAGCATAAGATTGGTGTAAATATATAATGTGTAAATAATGTAAATAATATAATATATATAATGTGTATGGGTGATATTTGATATATATGCGCACTTGCTTTTTGACATCTGATTTCGATTTCTCTGCCTATTCTGTATCTCTTGTGGCCGTACTTTCCAGATATTTAAATTCTTTAACTAGTTTCAAGAGTGTACTATTTATCAGTATATTTAGTGCTATCACATGCAATCGTGTACTTACAGGATGTAGAAAATAATGAAGACGAAGTAGCTGCAATAGGCAAGCTCTAAAACTCTCCATGAGTGCTCTTGAAGTGCATAAGCCACTGGTACCATTAGTATTACGCCTAGAGTCCAGAAAATGTAGGCCAGAGTCGTAAACATGAATCCTCTTTGCTTTCCCGTCAAGATCTCCACCATAACAGTTGCAGATGTCTGGGAAACAGCCTGTTTACCAATAAAGTAGCAGGTTATGTTCATTGTGGGAACACAAATATCATTCTCCTATTGAAGTAGTGTAAGCTTTGTTCCTAAAATAGATATTACTGAAGGTATATCTTCTTCTTCTTCTCTTCTTCTTCTTCTTCTTCTTCTTCTCTTCTTCTTCTTCTTCTCTCTTCCTCTTCCTTCTTCTTCTTCTTCATTCTTCTTCTTCTTCTTCTTCTTCTTCTTCTTCTTCTTCTTCTTCTTCTTCTTCTTCTTCTTCTTCTTCTTCTTCTTCTTCTTCTTCTACTACTACTTCTCTTCCTCCTCTTCTTCTTCATGTTCTTCTTCTTCTTTAAATAATAATAATATTACTATACATTTGTGCAATACAGTAAAGTGAAGGAAGTGGCTAGTACACCCATTTACGTAATGGTACATCTGAGCTTAAATCCCTCAAAAGATTTTTTTTTGGGGGGGGGGGGGGGGTAATGTGACCGCATCCTTCCATCATCATAACATTGAGCCTAAAACCTGTCTTGGGTATTTAGGAAGTCAGGGAGACACCGACCACATTCCAGGTCCAATATGGTTTATTTCATTAGGTTTGGAAAAAAACACCAGCGTAACTAATCCAGACAGAAGAAGAAGCCATCATTCGCATCTATCATTCACAATGTGATTAGATCTACATCAGGGACTCTGTTTGGCCCAAAGCATGAAAGAGAATAATTTATATCCATCTCTCAAAGAAAGGAACTTTAAAATGGTACACCAAATATCGTACTAAAACAATTCATGCGAACTAATTTGTTATGATGAACAGGGTTGGTAGTAAGTTAGCATTTGAATTACAAGAATTGCGTGCAAGTTTCGGACAAGGCGAACAAACCGGGAGCCATATCTTCAACAACAGAACAATCTCATGTATTTTTCGTGGAGGACTTTTGTGTGGGCATTCTGACGGCGGCATTATACACAGTGTACATGTTCGGGCTGTTGGCTTGTCGAGACTCCTGTCTATTCAACTTTTCACATAGGGCAGCGAGGAGCATTTTGTATGATATTCACTGGCACAGAAACGGAGCATAATGAGAACTACCCGTTGCCGTAAAGTTAGAACGGCGACTAACTAACTAACTGACTAACTAACTAACTAACTAACTAACTGACTACCTAACTGACTAACTAAATGACTAACTAACTGACTAACTAATTGACTAACTAACTAACTAGCTAACTGACTAACTAACTGACTAACTAAATAACTGACTAACTAACTGACTAACTAACTAACTTACTAACTAACTAACTGACTAACTAACTAACTAACTAACTAACTAACTGACTAACTAACTGACAAACTAACTAACTGACTAACTAACTGACTAACTAACTAACTTACTAACTGACTAACTAACTAACTAACTAACTGACTGACTAACTAACTAACTAACTGACTAACTAACTAACTAACTAACTAACTAACTAACTGACTAACTAACTGACTAACTAACTAACTGACTAACTAACTAACTGACTAACTAACTAACTAACTAACTAACTAGCTAACTGACTAACTAACTAACTGACTAACTAACTAACTAACTAACTAACTACTAACTAACTAACTAACTAACTAACTAACTACTAACTAACTAACTAACTTACTAACTAACTAACTAACTAACTAACTAACTACTAACTAACTAACTAACTAACTAACTAACTTACTAACTAACTAACTAACTAACTGACTAACTAACTAACTAACTTACTAACTAACTAACTAACTAATTAACTAACTGACTAACTAACTAACTAACTAACTAACTTACTAACTAACTAACTGACTAACTAACTAACTAACTAACTAACTAGCTAACTTACTAACTAACTAACTGACTAACTAACTAACTAACTGACTAACTAACTAACTAACTAACTGACTAACTAACTAACTAGCTAACTGGCTAACTAACTGACTAACTAACTAACTGACTAACTAACTGACTAACTAACTAACTAACTAACTTACTTACTAACTAACTAACTGACTAACTAACTAACTAACTAACTAACTGACTAACTAACTAAGAACCATCTCTGACGAACGCAGAGAGTACAATTTAGATCTTCATACGTGTGTCGTAGAGTATATGAAAACCCTTGACTGTGTTCAACATCAGAAATTGTGGGACATCTGGAGAGATATTGGGTTTCCAGCACATTTGGTCCTCTACGTAAATCATCATATCATGAGCAATAAGCAGGTACCAGAGTAGCTGATCAAACATCGAAATGGTATACCACAACATCTAGCTTAAGAATGGAGGTGGAGGCGATCAGTGCAGCTTTCCGCTGGATAGAGAATACGATACACACACACACACACACACACACACACACACACACACACACACACACATAAACAAACATCGTGATTGTAACTGACTCAGAAAGCATGCTGAATAGGGTGAGGACAGGCAAGCTTCGTGCAGAGTGGCTTGCTTCGCTTCGGAAGTCACGGGTGACAAGGATCGTCTGCATCTTTTCTCCGGGGCATGCTGGTGTGCTGGGGAATGAACCGGCGGACAGATTGGCTGGCTCTGCACAACTTGGTGGAGTATTGATGCATGATAAGGCAGACGTGGTTGCGGCCTTGTGGGAGCACGTGTACACCTCGGAGGAGCAAATGGATCACCATGGTCTGGCAAGAATGAGACAGCGAGGGGTGACGAGGGGATCTGGCCGACGATCGACGCTCAGAGGAAAGGCGAGACAGGACATATAATAAGATTGCTACTGGTACTATTAGTGTTGGAACTCTTCGCTGGCTGCTGAGGATGGGGACGGAGCGCTTATGGGAATGCCCCAAATGCTGTGATGTCGGTTCCTAGATCAATCAATCAATCAAACATCAAAATGCTTTAAGACAGGACGTTATTCTCTCCCTAAACCTGTTCAATATCTGTGAAGAAAATATAATGAGAAGCTACACACAGAAGCCACGAAAAATGCTGCACGATGTATATAGCATGACGTATTTCGCAGTTATTTCTTGTCAAGTGCATACTGCAGAATTAAATATCATCTGAAGTGAATAAATGAATAATACTTTGGCCAAACGACTTGAAACACATAGTCACGGGTATTAATCGAATATGGTTCGAACAATACCTGTGATTATGTGTTTCATATATTTCAGCTAAAGTTTTATTTGTGTATTCACTTTATACGAGTATGATATATAACACTGCTCTGCTTGTATGTACCTGAAGATATGCAGCGAAATATATCAGGCAATAAATACGTGCAATATATTGTTTGTGACGTATGTGTTTAAATTCGCTAAGGGAATATATTGTAATATGAAGCTTTAAAAATTATTAGATCAGTGACAATTTTGGTTTAAATGTAATACTCAAATGACACGGTGAAGATCAAAATCATGTCTGAACTTTTTTTTTTAAACCATCATCATTATGATCCATATTGCCTGACAAAACGACATGTCCAAAAAAAAAAAAAAAAACAACAAAAAACATCACATTCAGCAATGAAGAAATTGAAAATATCTCAAATTTGGAATAGTTATACTCGATACTCAGCAACAGTGGGAACAGTTACAAACAAGACAGACAAAGATTCGTTTTTGGCAGTGCAGAAGTTAAACCGTATTAAGCGTCCATGGCACAACATGAGCAAACTAATGAAAGTTCGGTGCTTTTTGTTATTGTTGTTGTTGTTGTTGTTTTGTTTTTGGTTGCTTTCGCTCGTTTGAACTCAAGCGTAGTCCATACACACTACTTCTAGTAGCACTGGACTGAAATTTGCGAGTGGATTAGCTTTCCCTAATATCAGTGTTCCTCGTCATCAGGTGAACCCACGCCGAATTCAGAGATACTTGTAATTTACATCCCCACGTCAAGAACGAGAAGTCAACATTTCAGTCCAACTGTCCGGCATAAGGGTTGAACCCCTTACCTCGGCATCAGCACACCGGGTGTTTAAGCACGCGCGTTCTTATCCATTCGGTCATGCAGACCTCCAAGTTTAGTGTTTGAGAACATGCAACTTCCCTATGGCAACTCCCTGATGTGAGTCATGGATCATATTGCAATCACTAAAGAAGAAAATGTTTGCTTTTGAATGTAAAAGTTACAGAATAATTCTTAGAATTCGATTAAAAATTAAGAAGAAAATTAAATTCCACGAGAGTTGACCTCCAAAGAAAACTGACTCATGCAGTTTCTTGGAAACTTTGGCAATATTAAACATCACCTAAGGTCCAGCATGACCCAATGGACAAGAGCGCTCATTCTTAAACATCCGGTGGACAGTTGGACTAAAATGTTGTCTTCCCGTCCTTGACGTGTGGACGTAAATTACAAGTACCTCTGAAGTAGGAGTGGGTTCGCCTGATGGCGAAGAACGTTGGCAATTGGGGAAAGCTAATCCACACGCAAAGATCAGTCGAGTTCACTGGAAGAATTAGCACGTGTTTGTACTATGCTTGATTTCAAAGCGAACGAGCGCAAAAGAAAAATAAAGTCACTGTGGTTTGGAAATAACAGTGTGGGATAGCATGGTTCCTGGAAGAAGAACAGGGGTTCAACCCGCACGTAGATAACCAAAGGACACTGAAGACACCTGGGTCATACAGATGCATGAGATGTGTAAACTAGCAAAGGATCAACAATCTTTTCCGCAGGCCGCTGATACGAACTACGTTCTGCAATAGATCTCACTACGTGCTGATAATAATGGTCCCTAAACAAATCCTAAATATATCACAATGTTACGACTATAGCATCATTTATTGTCTTATTTGTACAGCACCACCCATTTTTTCTTATTTCTTTTTTTTTTTTTTTTTGCATATTCTATTTACAGGACATCGCTGTCAACACCAACATTTTACTGCTGTTGTTGATGTCTTGGCAAGTTTACATTCAGTAGGTTTCCATTGCTTTCTGAACAACCGGCTCCCAAACCAACAAGTTAAAACCCAGCGCAACGCTGTCTGCTGCCAAATCGATCGCATCTGTGTTTCGAACACATATAAGCGGGCGTCCGTTAAGTTCCTTAGCCACTGAGACCGACTTCTTAATTCTTAACAATATCAAATTGCAATGCATTCTCATACAAATTACAATTTTACAATGAATCGTCCAACGTTTAGATATTAGTCTTAGCAATCTAGAGTGTGTTACCTGTATAAATATTCCTCCCAGTGTTTTACAAATGGCGAACATGATGTAATTGACAGAGAAGGCCAGTGCCAGAGGCAGACCCAAGCCACAAGAAAGAACCCAGAAGAAGTACCGGCTTTCTTCCGTAGTTGTCAGGCGAAATACGGGGCGGCAAGTGACCCAATGGCAAGACCTAGAGTTAACAATGTCTGTGTGAGGCCAGCCAGGTACTCACGCTCACAGACTAAGTCAAACTGCAATAGATCAATATAAAATTATATTCCACGTGGATTCAACATACAATTATGTGTATCAATACCATCAAGTGACTAGCATAGCTGGAGTGGGCCGATCCATGCTCCTTCACATCTTGTGACCACTAACAGCATATATCATTTCATTTGCTGACACTAATACGTGTTATGACAAAGGGCTATCACGAATCTTCTCTTATTGAACAAAAGGTTATCACGAATCTTCTCTTATTGTACAAAAGGCTACCACGAATTTTCTCTTACTTGTACAAAGACTATCAGAATCTTCTCTTATTACTTTATCTGTCTCTCTTTGTATAAATATTTCTAGCTGTCACAACATGTTCCTGTTCTTTGTCTTCTCATAGTGTGACCGGACAAATGACGACTGCCTCTTTCTGGTGTTTTTGATTATTTTTTTCGATAGCTAGTTTTTAACTCAAGCGTAGTCCATATAGGTGTTTCTACTTCTAGTGCACTGGAATAATTTTTTTAAGATTAGCTTTCTCTATTACCAGTGTCCCTCGCCACCAGGCGAACCGTACTCTGACTTCAGAAGTACTTGTAATTTAACTCTCCAAGTCAAGAACACGAAGTCAATACTTTAGTCCAACTGACCGTTGTAGAAGTTGAACCGGTTACCTCAGTATCAGCGCACCGGATGTTTAAGAGCAAGTTCTCTATTCCATTCGGTCATGACCTCAGTTGTCTTTCAAAACATTTAGATTAATCCATTGGCTGTCCAAGAATATTCTGAAAGCAAAAACTGCTAGAGAAGTCAACATAGAAACAAAACGGCTTACATCTCTGCTTTATAGATTATATCGCGATTATATGATAAGCGAAACTAGATTAAATTATCAAAACGTAATATATTAAAATTGCTGTAGACAATCACAGAATCATAAAGAATAATAAATGAAAACAAGCAGCAGCCATTAAATTGAGAACTAAGGTGGGCAATTATGAACAGATAAAGCAAGAATAAGACATGGATGTATTTTTCCTCCGGAGCTCTATTCTATCTATATCAAAATAATAATGACAGAGATCAAATTTTTATCAGATGTACGAGTTGAGGAATTATTATGTAAAATATCTAGGTTACAGAGTTCACACAGAATTGACAGAATGAAACACGCGAGGTTTACAATCACTTCTTGGACATTGTCTAACAGAGACTGCAAACAAATGGATGCACCAGAAGAAAAACAATGTTATTTCAAAGACAAACTTATTCAAAAAATGTAAGCACGGAACATCAGTTTATGCAGTCACTTATTGTTGCTCATGGGCTTATATCAATTCATGATCGGAAATGACTGTGTAAAGCTATTAATATTAGTTTAATATCATTATTTATTCTTATAAATTCATTATTTGATTGATCCTATCAAGACAAAGCAGTCATCGTGTGTGTCATGTTATAATATTAGAGGGAGAGTCGTTGAGGCGTAGCGAATAGACGCTCGCCTGCCGTACCGGTGGCTCTGGGTTCGATTCACATCAGGGCGTTTTCGCATTTTTGAAATTGATCAGGGTTTTCAGGTTGTCTCGGCCCAAAATGGGTGCCATGAAATGTCTTGGAAAGTAAAGGAGGACCATGAAATGTCTTGGAAAGTGAAAAGGCGACCACATGACCACATCACCCACTAAATACCGTTTGGTCTATAAAAATATGGGTCTTCTATACACACACACACACAAAATATGTGGCTCTAGCTCAATTTCGACAGCAAAACCATATGATCAAGTCCTACAAGATACAAATGAAAACCGTAAACTGATTAGAGAAATTAGACGTAGACAGTCACAATATTTTGGACACGTTATGAGAAGAAATAAATTGGAGAACTTAGTGACAACTGACAAGATTGATGGGAAAAGAACATGGGGAAGGCAGAGAAATACATGCCTGGATGGCTTGAACACGTGGTTTGGTCGGGACAAGATAGCAGTGCTGATTCACGGCTCTGGTAATGGTATGAGAAGGCGAACCATGACCGCCCACGCTTATAGGCATGATGAAAATGAGCTCAATATACTCCATTCTTCTTAGGCATATTAAAATTACCTTTAGTGTAAGTTAAGTTAGTTGCATATTTGTCTTGTTCCAGAAGTATTGATTGGTGTTACCTTTCCTCTGGAGTACACTAGACAGGCCGAGAGAGGGATCATGCTGCATGGGCAACACATGGTCTCTAAATTCAGTCCAGGCTTTGTGTTATGGAGAGTATAACTCCATTTTACAAACTATCGCTTGTCAAGACGGCAAGGTGCCAGTCAGTCAGTCAGTTGCATATCCTTGACAGGACGTTGCAGTCAATCCCAGCATTTGATGTCTGTTCGTGATTTCTTAGCAAATTTACGTTCAGTAGTTTGCCATTGCTTTCTGAACGACCGGACACTCATAATTTTGTGTGGTAAATCAACGCAAGGCGTTCTACTTCCAAATCGTCCTGCAGCTGTGTTTCAAACACGGTTTGCGGGATTACGAATGGCGTCCATAAACGATTCACCACAGAGCCGGCTTATACTTTACTAATTATAATACCAGAAGATCTGAAAACGGTTGTGACAGCCACGAAGATTTTAAACACAGGTGTCAATTGACCAAGAGAATGTTGGGTGGCCCTGGTGACGATCAGTGGTGGATGAGAGGGAGCAATTTGTGGACATTTGACAGAGCCCCACAGAAGACATGTCTTAAGTCTGTAGAGATAATAATTGTTGGATGAGTTGACAGAGTGGCAGAGAAGTACATGTCTTAGGTCTGCAGGGGGGAGAAAATTGTGAGCATGTTTACAGAGTGGCACTGAAGTCGATCGGTAGAGACGGAGAAAATTATGACACGTTGACAGAGTGGCACTGATGCCATATCTTTGGTCGGCAGGGAAGAAAATTGTGGACATGTTGACAGAGTGGCACAGAAGTCATGTCTTAGGTCGGCAGAGGGAGAAAATTGTGGACATGTTGACAGAGTGGCACAGAAGTCATGTCTTAGGTCGGCAGAGGGAGTAAATTGTGGACATGTTGACAGAGTGGCACGGAAGGCATGTCTTAGGTCGGCAGAGGGAGAAAATTGTGGACATGTTGACAGAGAGGCACGGAAGGCATGTCTTAGGTCGGCAGGGAAGAAAATTGTGGACATGTTGACAGAGAGGCACAGAAGTCATGTCTTAGGTCGGCAGAGGGAGAAAATTGTGGACATGTTGACAGAGAGGCACGGAAGGCATGTCTTAGGTCGGCAGGGAAGAAAATTGTGGACATGTTGACAGAGTGGCACAGAAGTCATGTCTTAGGTCGGCAGGGAAGAAAATTGTGGACATGTTGACAGAGTGGCACAGAAGTCATGTCTTAGGTCGGCAGAGGGATAAAATTGTGGATACGTTGACAGAGAGGCACTGGCGTCATGTCTCAGGTCGGCAGAGGAGAAAATTGTGGACACGTTGACAGAGTGGCACGGAAGGCATGTCTTAGGTCGGCAGAGGGAGTAAATTGTGGACACGTTGACAGAGTGGCACGGAAGGCATGTCTTAGGTCGGCAGAGGGAGTAAATTGTGGACATGTTGACAGAGTGGCACGGAAGGCATGTCTTAGGTCGGCAGAGGGAGTAAATTGTGGACACGTTGACAGAGTGGCGCGGAAGGCATGTCTTAGGTCGGCAGAGGGAGTAAATTGTGGATACGTTGACAGAGTGGCACGGAAGGCATGTCTTAGGTCGGCAGAGGGAGAAAATTGTGGACATGTTGACAGAGTGGCACGGAAGGCATGTCTTAGGTCGGCAGAGGGAGAAAATTGTGGACATGTTGACAGAGTGGCACGGAAGGCATGTCTTAGGTCGGCAGAGGGAGAAAATTGTGGACATGTTGACAGAGAGGCACGGAAGGCATGTCTTAGGTCGGCAGGGAAGAAAATTGTGGACATGTTGACAGAGAGGCACAGAAGTCATGTCTTAGGTCGGCAGAGGGAGAAAATTGTGGACATGTTGACAGAGAGGCACGGAAGGCATGTCTTAGGTCGGCAGAGGGATAAAATTGTGGACATGTTGACAGAGAGGCACGGAAGGCATGTCTTAGGTCGGCAGAGGGATAAAATTGTGGACATGTTGACAGAGAGGCACGGAAGGCATGTCTTAGGTCGGCAGAGGGAGAAAATTGTGGACATGTTGACAGAGAGGCACGGAAGGCATGTCTTAGGTCGGCAGGGAAGAAAATTGTGGACATGTTGACAGAGTGGCACAGAAGTCATGTCTTAGGTCGGCAGGGAAGAAAATTGTGGACATGTTGACAGATTGGCACAGAAGTCATGTCTTAGGTCGGCAGAGGGATAAAATTGTGGATACGTTGACAGAGAGGCACTGGCGTCATGTCTCAGGTCGGCAGAGGAGAAAATTGTGGACACGTTGACAGAGTGGCACGGAAGGCATGTCTTAGGTCGGCAGAGGGAGTAAATTGTGGACACGTTGACAGAGTGGCACGGAAGGCATGTCTTAGGTCGGCAGAGGGAGTAAATTGTGGACACGTTGACAGAGTGGCACGGAAGGCATGTCTTAGGTCGGCAGAGGGAGTAAATTGTGGATACGTTGACAGAGTGGCACGGAAGGCATGTCTTAGGTCGGCAGAGGGAGTAAATTGTGGACATGTTGACGGAGTGGCACAGACGATGTATCTTACGATTGCAGAGAGAATAATTGCTGGATGCGTTCACTGTGTGGTGCAGAAGAAGTTCAGCAGTCAACAGAGGGATCAAATACCAAAGTGAGCATTGAGAGAGTGTCACGGAAGACGCCTAGCGGTCGAATTTATAAAGCTGACAGAGCGGTGCGACAGACGATCAGCCTTCGAATTTATCAGGCTGGCAGTGTCACGGAAGACGATTGGCGATTGAATTTAACAAACTGTAGTCATTGAAGACTTACAATGGTTTAGTTTATGAAGCTGACGATCAGCAGTCGCATTTATCATGTTGACAGATCACACGGAAGATAATAAATATTCGAATTTATCAAGTCAAGAAACAGCGGTGGAATTAATCCAGTTGTGACAGTGTCACGGAAGACAATCAGCGTTTAGGTTTATCACGTTGGCAGAACGTCATTGAAGATCATAAACAGTCGAGTGTATCAAGCTGACAGTGTCAGAGAAAACGAACAGCAGTCGAATTTATCATACTGATATAAAAGCACGGTATAATTTATCAAGTTGATAGAGTGTCCCGGAAGACAATCACTGGTCTAATTTATCAAGTTGACAGGGTATAATGGAAGAAGAACGGCAGTCGAAGTCATCAAGTTAATAGAGCGGCATGGAAGACGATAAACGGTGGACTTTATCAAGTTGACATCAAACAATTTATATCATACTTTATCGCGGTAAATGCTTCATCCATTTTTACTTATCAAATGATGTATCAATACCATCACAATTATTTCATAAGCACTTCAAAACTGAAAGCTCTCACGCTAAGCACCGTAACTTTTTGATGAACGCTTACATAAATCTGTTAACAATCCATAGCAAATCACCGCACCTCTTGTATGTCTCACCTCAGATACAAAGTATCTATCCTTTGGCAACTGATAGTGAACATTGTAAGCATTGCATGTGGAGCCGTTGCTAGGAAATTGTGAGTCAGATGCGGACTGACAAACAAAGCCATAAGACATCTCTCTGACGACGTTAGCTGATAAGTTTAAAGATAGCAAACTCCCAGTCTGGTTCAAAGCCGATGAGTCGTTGTGATGATCTGGAGCTGGACATCTGAAAGGATTCTTTTGTCCTGCGTTTAAACATGTTTGAATTAGATGCATTATACATTGGCATTATTACGCATTACTTTATAACTGTATTTTCTACAACAGTTCTATGAAGCAGGTGATGTGTTAATCGTTCTGACATTTATACGTAAACAATATCAAGTAAGGCGGGTGTACACACGCCAGTGATCCGGAGTTCGATCCCGGGTCCAGTCAGTGATATTCACTACTGACGAGCTCAAACAAGAGCGAAACTCAAGTCTAGTGCTTTCAATCTGACATGGACAAGGCCCAAGGATTGTATGGAATACGATCAGCGATGCCAGTAGTGAGTTGTGCTCTAGCTTCAAACCTCACATTCCGAAGCAACCAATTAAATCAATATACACAATACACAATATAACACAAAGTACTTTACTTTACTTACTGCACTTTACTTAACATGTAAACACAATTACGGAAAACATGGGACATACATTTATATGTTATGAAACCATCCAGGTATTTATCTCTTTGTCTTCTTCGTGCACTTCCCCCATCAAGTTTGCCAATTGTCACATTATTCTCAAGTTTATCCTTCTCATGGCGTGTCCAAAATACACGATTTCTCAATTCTCCGAACCATCAGTATCATGTGCCATGTCGATAAGCGTGTGCTGTTATGTTTCGGCATGTCACGTGATAACCAGAGTCGTGGATCGGCTCTGTGTTTTTGTCTTCACCATATCATGTAGCCAAGCCATGTAGGTATTTACTTATCTGCCTTCTCCTATTTCTTTTCCCCTCAATCGTGCCAGATGTCACCAAGATCTTCAATTTATTTCTTCTCATAACATGGCCAAAAAAAGTCGTAATCTTAGTATAATTTCTCTAATCAGTTTAGGTTTTCATTTGTTTCTTGTAGGACATGGTCATTAGTTTGTTTTTTTTCCGTGGCATTCTTTGCATATTCTTCAGAAACCACATTTCCACAGCCATTAGATGTTTTTCAGCTTGTGAGCTCATTGTCCACACTTTACATCCACACTTTACATCTATACAAAAGTACACGTTCTATGTAGCATTTCAAAACTCGTTTTCGCGTTGCAAATGGCATATTTCTATTGGTCGGTAAATTTTTCATATTGCAAAAGTCATTTTTGTCATTTTTGTTCTAATCTCTTCAAGGCATCTCCAATCAGATGTTATGACTGTTTCGAGATAATTGTGCAGTGTTCTAAGAATATATCCGTAGTATTTAAGTTCAAAAGCCTCTATTTTTCTTTTACTTAGTATTTGCCAAATATTCCAAGTTTCACATCGTAAGTTACCACAATACAAATGCACGTTCTAAAATGTGTTACTTTTGTTTGATTGCAGACGTTGTGTATTAAGTTCGCTATTGTTGTTTACTATAGAGCCAAGGTATTCAGAGTTTGCAGCATTTTTATTGTTTTTGTTATTGATTGTAACTTTTGATTGTCACTTGGCTTTGCTGGGGACATTATCTTTATTTGTTTTAATATTCATAAAAGGTGTTTATCCTCGCTGTGACGTTCAACAGATATACAGAAATGTTCTAATCCACTGGCACTGTTATAGGTGGTAGCTCAGGCGATTAAATATCTCAGTTCTGGAATAGTAATTATGAATGAGCAAACCTTTCATAAGTTTCGTCATTTTGTATATTTCTTATTGCATTTTCTTAAATGTTGTTACACGGGTAGAAGGAGATAATAAACACTTCTTTTATAAACCAGTTCGATGTTTCACTAGCTACTCTGACAACTGCTTGTTATTCCTGATGTAATGTTTCAATTAAATGGATCAAATGGTTTAGACATATCATGTCTCTAATACTTTTATATAATATTTTTTTTTAAATATTTACCAGAATCTAAGGCTTCACTGTAGTCTGTGAAGCAAGAATCAAGATTTACATTGTATTCAAAGGTATGTATTGCGTTGAAGATATGATCCATGGAATCTCTTCTTTAGTCAGATACCCACCTTTACTTCTTGTCATTCTTATGATAACTTTCTTTAATCCTCTTCCTGATTATATGCACACGGATTTTGCTGGCGTCATATTACATGGTTTAACATTACTTTTTCTTTGAAGAGGAAAGTATATTTTCCGTTCACATGCTCTGAGCCAAACAACAACGCTGCAGACTTCACGTATAATGCATAATAGATCTAACACACAACTGAGTAATCATTGTTGGATACATTTACCAAATAACTGAGTAATAAAACTGTCAACTGTCATAAACTGTCATTTACTGCCAATATAGTACCTTGCGGTGTATGGCAGAGGGGTCTTTGAGCCTGAGGAATAAAGGCCGCCTGGCTAGTGCAGTCGCCGCGAACTGTGCAGGTTAGGATTTTATTTTTGCCCCCGACAGAAAAAAATCCCACACCTTACCGGGGATCGAACCCGGGTCTCCCGAATGAGAGTCCGGCGATCTAACCACTCGGCCAGCCGCTCCTCGGCCAGCCGCTCCTCGGCCAGCCGCTCCTCGGCCAGCCGCTCCTCGGCCAGCCGCTCCTCAACTGAGTAATAAACCTACTAACAAACAAGAGATTAATTATCCTACCAAATAATCTACCAAACAGCAATCCCAGCTGTTTGATTTTGAGCTGTTCTAACTCTGTGAAACTTTAAGTTGAAGAGACGTTATGGTATTGTATCTCCACGATCAAAAGTCAGCTCCGCCACCCAACGTAGCTAGCAGTATAGTCAATTCAAACTAGAGTGCCCGTTTATGGCCAATTAGAAAGAAAGGTGTCTTGTGTATATGGTGCTATTCCCCATAATGTATAGACCAATAGGCACTCTATGTGAGATATGATCAATAATACGCTGGCCGTATCTACTTCTCATAACAGTTCATTGTTCTTATTTTAGGCTTGGTTGACCTGGAAACCCAGATCCTTTTAACAAATTCCGCCTCGATGAGGGATTGAATACACGACTACCGGGTGGTTGGGCCAGCATGCAAGCCACTGCGCTACCGCGCATCTCTGCCTAACTTTATGACATGCGGTAAATTATAATTTGAATAACGAAGACACAAACAATAGATTGCACGATGTATTGCCTGGAATATTTCGTTGCATCTCGTCAGGTGTATGAGGCGGAAATCACACAACATAAACTTAAGTGATTAGATAAGTCCTTCAAGCTGAAATATACACATATTCACACAGTAATTTCAATTGTCAACCACGGTAATTTTAAACTGACTATCATGTCTTTCTGTTTACACAAGGCTGGCTTCTGCCGATTAAAGGCAATGACTTCAGCGACCTTTATCAAGCGACCATTTTGTGTGTTAAACAACACGCGAAATTATAATTTCTTTATTCGTTACACGCAGGCTACATACCTGTGAAGACTATGCTGAGTGTCTGATGACCCACACAGACAAATTGCAAGATTTGCATTGAAAACTGTACTATGGTGTACTTTCCATACTTTCCCAGCTCTTCCAATGCGGAGTCCACATTGCCTATATCTTTTCTTAACACCATAATTTATCAGCGGGTACAGAAAACTTAACCAGAAATACCAATATGGTTTTGAGTACTACAAATAACACAAATCTGCTATGAATAATTTTGTTGTTAAATATACTATATGGTCCACAGAATTTAAAGATGCCTATGTGTTATCTATAATTATAAAGAGATGCACATTAGATGACAGTCACTCTAACAAGAAACCAAGATGTAACTTATTAGTAATTAATGTTCCTAATGCGTGATTGTTCATGTTAATATACGAGCACGTGGCTACCGCAGTGACGTTGTTCCTTTATTTCATGTTTGCAAATTAAATTATCCATGTTTATCACTCTTGGTAGTCGTGAAACGGGTACGGTTTCCTTAGTTTAATTTATGTAACTCGTGACTATTGCTTGTCTAAAAGTGTTCCCACAAGGTACAAGGCAAGTCACGAAATCATAATTGCTTCTGCAAGCTGGATCTCAAGTTGGAAGCTCCCTGTGTCTTCAATTGGTAGGCACATAATCGAAAGCGGCCATGTGGTGGACAGAGACACTGCCTTTCGCGTGTTGTTTAACACACAAAATACTCGCTTGTGAAAGTTTGCAGAAGCAATTATGATCAATCAACGCAAGCCAGAATTGTGCAAACAGAAAGACATGTTAGTCAGCTTAAAATTACCGTGGTAGATAATTGACATTACTGTGCGAATATGTGTATAATTCAACTTGAAGGATTTATCTAGTTCATTCACGTAAGTTGTGTGATTTCTGCAGTATGTACCTGACGAGATACAGCGAAATATGCCAGGCAATAAATCGTGCAATCTATTGTTTGTGTCTTCGTTATTCAGATTACTTTATTGTAAATATATAATATGGTCATATATATTCAAATGAAATGTATGAGTTAGCTACAATTATACAAACATACACATTAGATAACAGTAAATCTATCTAAAAACTAAGTTTTAACTTATTAGCAATGAATATTACTAGTACGTGATTACCCATACTAATGCTCGAGTTAGTGACAAAGTCGGTGCCGTTGTTCTCTTTATTTTATGGGGAAAAAATATAAAGTATCCATATCGGACACTCTCCTTAGTGGTGAAACTTGGAAGGTTTGTCTGGTTTCTTTGATAACATTTATAATCACTTCACTCGCTGGTCAGCTTGACTTAAAATGTTGAATTCTTGTCCTTAATTTAGGGACATAAATTACAAGCACCCTAGAAGTCGGAGAAAGTTTCGCTTGATGGTGAGCGACGCTGGTTATGGGGAAAGCTAATCCGCGTGCAAAATCAGTCCAGTGCGCTGATTAGTAGTAGCAACTAGTAATAGTAGTTGTAGTAGTAGTAGCAGCAGCAGCAGCAGTAGTAGTAGTAGTAGTAGTAGTAGTAGTAGTAGTAGTAGCAGCAGCAGCAGCAGCAGCAGTAGTAGTAGTAGTAGTAGTAGTAGTAGTAGTAGTAGTAGTAGTAGTAGTAGTAGTAGTAGTAGTAGTAGTAGTAGTAGTAGTAGTAGTAGTAGTAGTAGTAGTAGCAGCAGCAGCAGCAGCAGCAGCAGCAGTAGTAGTAGTAGTAGTAGTAGTAGTAGTAGTAGTAGTAGTAGTAGTAGTAGCAACTAGTAATAGTAGTTGTAGTAGTAGCAGCAGCAGCAGCAGTAGTAGTGGTAGTAGTAGTAGTAATAGTAGTAGTAGTAGCAGCAGCAGCAGCAGTAGTAGTGGTAGTAGTAGTAGTAACTAGTAATAGTAGTTGTAGTAGTAGTAGCAACTAGTAATAGTAGTTGTAGTAGTAGCAGCAGCAGTAGTAGTGGTAGTAGTAGTAGTAGTAGCAGCAGCAGTAGGAGTAGTAGTAGTAGCAGCAGTAGGAGTAGTAGTAGCAGCAGCAGTAGGAGTAGTAGTAGTAGCAGCAGTAGGAGTAGTAGTAGTAGTAGTAGTAGTAGTAGTAGTAGTAGTAGTAGTAGTAGTAGTAGTAGCAGCAGCAACTAGTAATAGTAGTTGTAGTAGTAGCAGCAGCAGTAGTAGTGGTAGTAGTAGTAGTAGTAGTAGTAGTAGTAGTAGTAGTAGTAGTAGTAGTAGTAGTATTAGTAGTAGTAGTAGTAGTAGTAGTAGTAGTAGTAGTAGTAGTAGTAGTAGTAGTAGTAGTAGTAGTAGTAGTAGTAGTAGTAGTAGTAGTAACACGTGTGTGAACTACGTTCGAGTTCACAGCAAGAGAACGCAAAAACAACATTATGTGCAACGTCTTACATTTGACACCTGCACAACCAGCTGTGGAATTATTTGCCCCTGTGGACATGTTCCGTGATTATTTGACCGATTAGTGTGACAACATGTTTGCTAATTAACCTACCATGTAATATACATCTTTTCACTTTGCCAGCTGTTTAGTTAATACGGCCAAATACACTTGGAATATAACTAGAACGTGGTTCCCAAAGTTGATGATAACTGCCCCATACTCCTGGGGCCCGTAGACAGTTCCAAGGGTGAGTTGACAGCTTTATATGTTCAGTAAACGTTATCTCTTAGAGTCGAGTAGCGTAACGGGTGGACGCTCGTCTGCTGTACCGGTGATTGAAGTGAGTTAAGAACCGACATCACAGTACTCGGAACATTCTCATACGTGCTCCGTCCTCATCTTCAATAGCAAGCGAAGAGTCCCAATACTAATGGTACCAATTGTAATCTGATTTAGTGTCCGTCAGACATTTCTCCGGATTATTTATTGTCGACCAGATCCCCTGGTTCTCTCTGCCGCTCTATTCTCTATAGCAGTTGTTCCCCAGCTTTTCAAGCAGGGGGCCATAACTACTATTTTCGGTAGTTAAGCGGGCCACAACGTTATAAAATTATAAAAGTGCAATATCATTCTTACCTTTCTTAACTTTCATCAACAAAGTTCTAAAACTGTAAAAGCATCAGCGTCAGAACTACACTGCGGTCATTTTTTGGTTTAAAATCAAAAGTTTAACAATAAATTTTTAATCGGTGTAAAATATCGCTATTAATGTAATTAATTTACAACTGTAACTGTTCTTCATAACTAGTTGCTTAAGTTCAGATGCCAGTTTATCAATGTCTGGGCACAAATCTGTCGTGCCCAAAGTCATAAACGCAGCTAGGTTACTGTCGGTGAGTCTGGAACGTTGCTTGTCTTTTATAATGGAGTGAGACAAGGATGTGTGCTCTCTCCTCTGTTATTTAATATCCACATGGACAGAATATCCAAAGAAGCAAGCCTTGACAGTCTAGATTCATAAAATTTAGAACTCTTCACTACATATGAAACAACTGATCCACGGGAAATAAATGAACTTATATTTGCAGACGATCAGTGCCTGTTTTAAAACGATGAGGGCAGACTACAAAATTATATTAATAATCTGAGTTCAACATGCAGGAGATACAATGTATTATAAATACAGCCAAAACTGAAGTAATACGAGTTAGCAGATCGACGTCCCACTAAGTATACAGATAAATAGCACAACTCTGAAACAAGTTAAAGAATTCAAATAGCTTGGAAGTATGATCACAGAAGATGGCAGATTGGACAGAGAAATCGAAATCAGATGTCAAAAAGCTAGTGCTCTTACATATCAACTATCACCCTTACTGAAACATCCAAATATACCCATGTCCGCAAAACGACAGATAATAAACAGCATATTCGCACCAACCCTATGCTATCAATATCAAACTTGGATTTTATCTAAATTACACCCTCGCATAATAAATACCTGCGAAATGAGATGCCTGAGAAGAGCTGCCAACTTAACACTCCGAGACCGAGTAACGATTGCTGTTATCAGACAGACTGTGGGATCAACACATTGTGCCACATTTATTGAAAGGCAGAAGATAAAGTGGTTTGGTCATGTCATTAGAATGCAACACCATCAACTACCATCACTGGCCTTACATCAAAGATCTTCTGCGACGAGACCAAGAGGACATCCAAGACGAAAATGAATTGACGACATCAAAACATTGTACAACCACACGGAATGATACTATCCAGTGCCGCCCGTCGGGCGCTGGAGCGCAAATTATTTCTTACCACGACGCTTGACGGCAGAAGTGAAAGATGATGATGATGATGATGACGATGATGATGATAATGATTATGATGATGATGATGATGATGATGGTGGTGGTGGTGGTGGTGGTGGTGGTGGTGGTGGTGGTGTGGTGGTGGTGGTGGTGGTGGTGGTGGTGGTGATGATGATGATGATGATGATGATGATGATGATGATGATGATGATGATGATGATGATGATGATGATGATGATGATGATGATGATGATGATGATGATGATGATAATGATGATGATGGAAAATGACTGCTTGCATCTGTAAGTCGAACCAAAATGACAAATATGTCTCTGGGCGAATGAATGCAAGTGTTCAAATCGTTCGACAGGCAATATTCACCAGGATGAAATCATATGATCAGCTGAAGTTGAAGCAGGCAGCTCCAGAAATTTACATCTCGGCGCAGAATTGCATTTCAAATCAATTACTTCGTGCTGAAGGTTTTGTTGTAATTGGAAGAGCTTGGCATCGAGAAATACGAACGATTGTATGAAGAGAGCAACATTATCCTCCTCTGTTGTGAACTCTTGAAGTCTCGACTGAAAGATATCCAGAAGACTTTCAACTTTTACTTTGTACTGTAACAAGTCACATTTCTTTTCCACCACAATCGTCTTCGGGGTTGGAAACGCCTCTAACTTCCATTTCAGCAAGCATTCCGTTTCCAACTTTTTTTCCAACTTCCGTTTCAAACAAGTATAACTTCCGAAATTCTTTACCATCAAATCATATAACATGCGACCAATTCAGTATTTTTTTTCTTCAAACTGACATAGACCAGTTGAAGGCTTCAATACCTAATTCTCCTTGCAACTTATCTTTATTGTCATCGTTTTGCAAGAATAGATGCTCCCGCGATATTCTTTCCGGCATACCGCTAATGACAATCACTGAAGTATTCACTTACCTCAGTAACCTAACAAACACAACCTCATCTGGGTTAGATGGAATCAGCAACCGGATTCTCCGTTGTGCTGCCTGCGCCAGTGATCTGTACATCACTAACCTATGTATATAATTAGTGTCTCACCAAAGGCCACTTTCCATCAGCTCTCAAAATCGCTAAAGTGTACCCTCTTCTTAAATCTGGTTCATTGGACAATGGTCTCCCGAACAATTACAGACCCATTTCCTTACTATCATCACTATCTAAGCCACTAGAAAAACACATCCATAAAGTAACATTACAGTATTTAGTTCGCAACAAGCTTATTGTTGACAGCCAATCAGGATTTCGACCAAAATATTCTTGCCATACGGCCCTAAATAACATGATAGAAAATTGGCACCAGAATATAAACAACAACAGTCTATGTGGGACTGTGTTTATTGATTTCAAGAAAGCATTTGATATGATAGACCATGTTATTTTAATTAAATAACTTGAGACAATGAAAATTGGCCCTAATGTAGTCACTCTAATAATCATCTTTTCTATCAAACAGAAAGTAAGTAGTATCACATAATAAATCTCTGTCTCAAACCACTACCTTCAATATTGGAGTACCGCAAGGCTCTATTCTTGGTCCTCTATTATTTGCCATATATATTAACGATCTACCTTTGCATCTTTCGTCGTCCTGCGATCTATTTGCAGATGACTGTACAGTGTACACAAACGCTGAAAACTGTATTTTACTGGAGTCGTCTTTACAACAAGAATTAAATAATGTAGTTAGGTGAAGCTATTCAAACTGTATGCAAATTAACATCACTAAAACAAAAGCAATGTTATTAACAACCAGACAAAGACTTCAAACTCTAAGCTCACACACATCACTTCAACTTCACATCGATAACATGCCAGTAGAAAGTGTAATTGAGCACAAAACATTAGGCCTAATCATTGATAGAAACCTAACCTTTTAATTCCCACGTTCAAGCGCTCATTAAACAAACAGCGAAAAAAGTCTACCAACTCGCCAAAATTAAAAACTTCCTTGATGAGGACACAAGGAAACTATTCTATACTTCTCATATACAGACACACTTTGACTACTGCTCTACAATCTGGGACGGTTGTTCTAATTCAAACACCAAGCGACTTTACTCACTCCAGAAACGGGCCATGAGTCTAATTTATAGCAAACATTTATCTGACAATCCTAGCCTGTATAAACGCCTTCAGTTACTACCATTCCGCAAACGCCTGCTTTTCAATAAAGCTAAACTAATTCACAAAATCCTGCATCGGAATGCCCCAAATTACCTTTGGCCATTGTTTAAATATAATGCTAGACACAGTAAACGTTTAAATATACTACACATTCCGAAGCCTAGGATTGACTTATACAAAACAAGCTTAACGTACTCTGCAGCTCAGCTGTGGAACAATCTTCCACAAGAAATCAAAGACATCACCAATCCCTATTCATATAATCGCAAATTATTCGAACACTATCTCAATACGGATTACCTTCCCCCTTAATAATAGAGATAATAATAATAATAACAAAACCCTAGTATAACAGCCAGTCCCCTTTTTGTAGGCCAGTATATTCCACATGGCTAATAACAAGTGTCAGACCATTATCTAATATTACTGTGTCGTGTAGTTTTGATTTTCGCATTTTGCCCATGCCTTTATAATGCACATCTTTTATATTGTTGCTGTTCTTTGTTAGCCTTGAATGATGTGTGAATGAAATAATGTATGAAAGAGAGTGATAGAAGGGCAGAATGTTAGACGGGCCTGCGTGCCCAATTCTTAACCCTTTGAAAATAAAGTTTGTTCGTTCGTTCGTTCGTTCGTTCAGCCAGCGGTCCGATAAACAGTCGTAGTCTCATTTTAAATGAAGAAATGTCATCGCACAAATTTGTGAATAGTTTTTTCCCTGGATTCTCGCATTTAAAGGGTTTAAATGAGATGGGATGTTCACCAAAAATGCCAGGTAATTAAGCCAGTCGTCGTTCAGCAGACATTCCCGTTCTGTAGACAATTCATTTATTTTAGACAGAAACAGTTGGACACTATTTTCAGTGCCAAGAAACGAGACAGAACTTTCCCTTTAGATTGCCATCTGACATCACAGTGTAACAGTAGCTCACAATATTTATCGCTCACGCCTGTTCAACGCCTTACTTCGAATTTTGTTCACACATCTCAGAACAACATCCATGATTTGTTTCAGATTTAATGTCTTTCCACACAGAGATTCTTGGTGAATGATACAATGATATTTTAATATAGTGCGGCCAAGAAACTGTTCCAATAATGCTAGACATCCAGACTTTTTCCCCGTCAAATCCGGAGCACCGTCGGTGCATACGCTGTCCAATTTGGTCTATTCTATGTTGTTTTTCTCTACACACAACTTCAGAGTTTCAAACAGATCAGTCCCTTTGGTAGTTGCATGCATCGATTCAAGACCTAGAAGTTCTTCAATGACTTCAAACTTATAATTTAGTGCTCGAACAAAAACTGCAACCTCAGCTATGTCAGAAATGTCAGTGGATTCATCCATTGCCATTGAAAAGAAATTTACAATTTTTGATATGTGCTGCTACTTGACGATGAACATCGTTGGCCGTAGTAATATTAGACAAAGGAATCTGATCAAATTTTGTTACACGAAGAGCTTCGTACGACGCAACAACAGCACTCTTGTTCAGCTCGTTAGCCTTGGTGATAAAGACTGCTGCCTGGTCAGAGAACTTTCTTTTTTAAGCTATGAAATCTTTTCTTAACTCCGAATTGATCTTATATTGAGTATTTATGTCTGAATGTGTGGTCGTGAAGTGTCGTTCCAGATTTAATTTTTTTGGACATAAAAATAAAATCCGCAGATTAAGCAAGCTGGTTTACCACTACAGCTAAACATAAACATAATTTTCTCCGTCCAATCTTCGTTGAATTCACGACAAGCAACGCCTTTACATTTTTGCTTTTTACCATTGTTTGATTTTAGATTTTCCACATACATGTTTATAGGCTTTAACTGTAAATTTGTATTTGAAAACAAAAATCTAATTTCAACACAATACTACCGACTCTGCTAAAATAACTAAACCGAATAAGCAGGAGCCAATTTCCCAGAAAAATTTAGTTCTTCAGAACTTCAACCTTGGTATATTTTTCTTTACAATATATTTTTAGCATCATTCTGTAGAATCAATATCCAATTATGTGATTTTAGCAATGTTCTCATTAAATGACTAGTTTCTCACAATCATGCATCACTACTGGATTTACATATAATCTTAGCTATTGTGGTTGTTTTTTTTTTCTTCTAAAAATCTAATTTCAACACAGTACTACCGACTCTGCTAAACAGTTGTAACAGACGACAACATGGTGCCTTGCGCACTCTGATTGGTCGACAAGGCTGGGATATTGGAACTTCATAACGTTTCGTTACGAACTGAACAGGTGCATTCGACAATATCTGAGCATAACAATCACGAGCAGAGTAAATTATAGCACGCTAATGGTTAGCCCCCAGTGCTTTTTTTTAATTATTAAAATACATTACATTAGACAACGAGGCCTCGCGTGCCACTTTCTGACGGCTGGCGGGCCACAAGTGGCCCGTGGGCCGTGGTTTTGGAACCTCTAAGCTATAGGCTATGATGATTTATCTGTTCATCCTCGCTGTGCGCGTGATCCCAAAAGGCCCTGACCACATATGTCTAATCATGCACTAATACGCCACTCAACGGTATAAACCCAGGCAATCTGTCCATCTGTTCGTTTCCCACCACACCAGCATGTCCTGGGGGAAAGATCCAACAGACGCTCTTTTGATTGTTGAATTGTAAGCCTGCCACCCTGCCCGAAGCATGCATTTCTACACCTTTCTAGTCATACTTTGTGAGTCCGTTACAATCACGACATACGTATGCTTTTGACCTTCAGTCAGCGGAACGCCCCAGTGACTACCTCCACGTCCATTCTCAGACTAGACATGGTATAATATGTCAGTCTCTCCTGCACTAAACACCATCCGTTAACCCTCGCTATTAATCCATGCACTTCTTTTGCCTCTGAGCACAGAGCCATCCGTTTAGATGATTATATCACCTGGGCGCGAATGGTCATGAATCCGTTATTGCACGTCATATTCAACGCGGCCTGCCGGTCAATCACTGCACTTACGATTCAATGTGATTATGACCCTGCAGGTCTGACTTTTCAACGGGCATTCGGACCCACTCCAGAGATTGGGAATCTCGAGTGGGATGTTATAAATGTATATATGTTGAGGTGTCACTGAGGAGCATTAGTTAGTTAGTTAGTTAGTAAGTTAGTTAGTTAGTTAGTCAGTCAGTCAGTCAGTCAGTCAGTCAGTCAGTCAGTCAGTCAGTCAGTCAGTCAGTCAGTTAGTTAGTTAGTTAGTTAGTTAGTCAGTCAGTTAGTTAGTTAGTTAGGTAGGTAGTTAGTTAGTTAGTTAGTTAGTTAGTTAGTCAGTTAGTTAGTTAGTTGGTTGGTTGGTTGGTTGGTTGGTTGGTTGGTTGGTTGGTTGGTTGGTTGGTTAGTTAGACACCCTTCAAAATACATTTGGGAAGGTTTTAGAGAAGATAGTCGCTGTCAAGCTGCAATAGTTTTTGGAAAGCGGGAAGCTTCTTCCAAGAGGCCTGGGGAGCTACAGGCCAGGAAAAGATACCTGGTCAAATGCAGCCACTTTTGCCTTTGATGTTTATGAGGGGTTCCAGAGTAGACAGGAAACGATGGCGGTAGCGCTTGATCTCGAGGATGCGTACAATAGAGTTCGATATTTTGATGACCACTGATGGAGAAGGGGGTCAATCCCTGGTTGGTGAACTGGATAGCAGCCGTCCTGCACTCTCGTCGGGTTGCTCTCCGTCTGGGCGCATGGACCTCAGAGCCACATATGTTAACCCCGGGACTGCCACAGGGATCTGCTGTCTCACCGGTGCTCTTTAATGTGTATACGAGCAAGATTGCAAACCTAGAAGCACCAGGGGTTGGAAGAATACTAACATTTGCAGATGATATTCTTGCATATAGGCAGGGGAGAGATAGGGAGCAAACAGCCCAGGAGTTACAGGTGACAGTAGATAAAGTGATTGACTGGTGCACAGAAATGAGTGCTGTCATCCACCCGGAAAAGGCGGCTGTTTTGTGGTGCTCTCTGGACAACAGGATTGTAAGAGCTGATGTCCCAAGCCTCGCGATAGATGGTAGAAATGTCAGCAGAGAGAACAAACTGAAGTATCTGGGGATCACATTTGACAGGAGCCTATCCTTCAAGGACCATGTGGAGACGGTCGTGACAAGATCTCAAAAGGGACTCAATGCACTTAAAACTATGGCTGCAATGGACATAGAGCAGAGAATGCTTTTCACACTATACCAGCACTTGATCCTCTCAGTAATTGATTATGGATTAGGTCTGCTCACTGTCTCAAAGAGTCAGCTGGTGAAGTTAGAGCGCATACAGAACGAAGCTATGCGGGTCATTCTGGGATGCACTAGAGACACCTCAGTAGTGTGTATGCGTTACATCCTTGGTCTGCCGACTGTTGCTGGTAGGCTCAAGGTGATGCAGGCGAAGGCATACCTCAGAGTAGCTGCAGACACAGACCACCCACTGCATGAGGCGCTGGACGCAGTTAAGGGTCAGCGACTGATAAGAGGGAAATCATGGATGGCTCAGGCGGAGGATACGATCAGACAGGTGTGCCCCTTGGAGAACATTAGGCGTGGAGAGGAGTGGGTCAGAGTGCCAGCGGAGCAGTCAGACTTGTGCAGAGTTATAATCACATTAAGCCGGGAGTGCAGGGAGTGGCCAGCAGGGGCCACGGAAGTGGAAATCCAGCAACTAATTCAGGACAATGCTCACTCGAGTGATGTGATTATCTACACAGATGGTTCGGTGTCAAGAGGTGAGAGAAGTGGCTGGGGGTTCATAGCCAAAGCTAATGGTCGATGTTTGGGGCAGGAGAGCCTGGCATATGATACCACAACATCCAGCTTAAGAATGGAAGTGGAGGCAGTCACTGCGGCTCTCCGCTGGATGGAGAATACGACACACACACACACACATCGTGATTGTAACTGACTCAGAAAGCATGCTGACGAGGGTGAGGACGGGCAGACTTCGTGCGGAGTGGCTTGCTTCGCTTCGGAGGTCACGGGTGACAAGCATCACCTGGATCTTTTCTCCGGGGCATGCCGGTGTGCTAGGAAATGAACAGGCGGACAGATTGGCTGGCTCTGCAGAACTTGGTGGAGTATTGATACATGACAAGGCAGATGTGGTTGCGGCCTTGTGGGAGCACGTGCACACCTCGGAGGAGCAAATGGATTACCATGGTCTGGCAAGAATGAGACAACGAGGAGTGACGAAGGGATCTGGCCGACGCTCAACGCTCAGAGGAAAGGCGAGACGGACTTATAATCAGATTGCTATTGGTACTATTAGTGTTGGAACTCTTCGCTGGCTGCTGAGGATGGGGACGGAGCACTTATGGGAATGCCCCGAATGCTCTGATGTCGATTCCTAAATCAATCAATCAATCATAGATAGTTAATTAGTTAGTTAGTTAGTTAGTTAGTTAGTTAGTTAGTTAGTTAGGTAGTTAGTTAGTTAGTTAGTTAGTTAGTTAGTTAGTTAGTTAGTTGGTTGGTTAGTTAGTTAGTTAGTTAGTTAGTTAGTTAGTTAGTTAGTTAGTTAGTTAGTTAGTTAGTTAGTTAGTTAGTTAGTTAGCAGCAAATGCCGAATAAGCTAAGTGGGATAATTTCATAAATGAGCTGGGAGGTGATAAAATCATTGGGTAAATTCTGGAAACTACACAAAGCATAGAAAATGCCAGCAAACCACATTGTTAACAATATATAGGGATAACGGTATGCTCGTAATGACGGATAGGAAGAAAGGGGGAACCTTCCTGGGGAGATAACATTCAGATCAAAATAACAGAGACATCGGAGACATTGTTAATGGTCATCTAATAGTTGCCATCAGAGACAACAGCAATGAGGATGGAATACAGGTAGAAAATATTATTATATTGGTAAGTATCCTCGCGATATATATATATATATATATATATATATATATATATATATATATATATATATATATATATATATATAGAGAGAGAGAGAGAGAGAGAGAGAGAGAGAGAGAGAGAGAGAGAGACAGACAGAGACAGAGACAGAGACAGAGACAGAGACAGAGAGAGACACAGAGAGAGAGAGAGAGAGAGAGAGAGAGAGAGAGAGAGAGAGAAGAGAGAGAGAGAGAGAGAGAGAGAGAGAGAGAGAGAGAGAGAGAGAGGCAAAAGACACTGCGTCAAGATCTGACAAGTACGCCCAGGGAAAAGATTTGAGGGATGGAGATTTGCAGCATATAGCTATTTGCTTTAACCTGAGCACCAGAACAGCATCAACGCCTCACGAGCGGGTGCACAGCTATTTAATTTCACTCCCAACAGCCAGGTAAAGACCATTGAAGACTCAATGACTATATGATTATCACCTTGCAGAATGCAGATGGGAAAATTTTGGTGACGATAGTTGCTGTTAAGATGCAGGAATATTTAGAAAGGGAAAACCTACTCCCTAGATGACTGGGAAGTTACAGAGCAGGGGAAGACACCCGGTCAAATGCTGCAGCAATTGCTTTTTATGTTTATGAGGGGTTCCCACTGGATCTTGAATATGCATGTAACAGAATCAGATATGATCTCTTAATGCTCTCTTCTTGAGAAGAGTATTTGTCCCTTGGTGGTGAATTGGTTGCGCCTACGTTCATGGGCCTCGGAGTCGTTCATTATTACCCCCGGATAACAATATAGATCTGCAATGTTGCCTGCGTTATTCAACGTTTACACAAGTAAGACTGCAAGCATTGAAGTACCAGGTGTTGGCATGGTGTTCTTGCATTTAGGCAGGGGAGAGTGTAACAATAAACAGGAAGGGGAAGCTGGATTATTGTCACACATGTAACTATGGGACACGCTCTGGTCAGGACCAGGGGGTAGTTGGTCCCCTGACCCCTCAGACTCTGGACTCTACCTCTAGGGGCTCAATCTATACTGCAGACTCAACTTGAGTGACGTCATAATAACAACATTTATCGCATTATAAAAAATAGTACAGGAGTGGACTAGAAGTAGACTAAGGCTGGGATGATGTGGATAAACTAGATGAAGAAGGGTTATCCGGTTCGAGCTGTCATCAAAGGGCAGCTCCCAGTTCGGTCTATACGCCGGACTGTCCCCTTTCTCTCACCCGTCATCCGTAGGGTCGTCCTCTCAAGAGTGCAGACTCGTCAGGGGGTGAGTGATGATAGCCGTCCCTCCAGTGACGATCCCGAACTTCAAATGTCGGTCAGGTGAACATGGGCCATCATTGTTTTCTAACAAATGTCAACACCTCAGAACACCCTACTTCACTGAGGCCAGCAAACTTCTCATTATGTAAATGCCCTGACCTCAGACCGATGTAGGTTGTCCACTGAAGAAAGCACATTCTCTCACCACCAATTCACTGCGTCACAGCAAGTTGCTCACACAGTCGAACCTTCCGTCAGAGCATAGTAGCTCATATACCATACGGAATTGTCATCTCTGGTCGCATCGCGGCCTGGATAAATCACATAAGCCCTCATGGCATATCAATAGAATGTTCTGTACTTGTTGCAAGTTAGGGTAGATGGGTTCTGGGCCGGACCTTCAGAATAGGTCGAACGTGGCTGAAGGAGACCTCTCAGGCGGAAGCCCACTACGCTGCTCCAACACTCGGAAGTTCGCGAAATCACTGGCTTCTGTTACTGGCCTGGTTCCACCTTTCCATCTTCAGTACAGACTAGAAGGTTACCTTGTAATTGAGCAACTAGGAAAGCTGAACCCTGGTAATGAGACTCATACACGGGCCGCTAACGCCCTCAGCATGTGGTATACAGATTGCAATGTAATTGCATAACCCTGGTCATCATACATAAAGAGAGCGTGTGTGAGAGAAGACATGGGAAAGGGGTCCTCATATGTAAGGTAGCCCTTGATCAGCTTCGTCCTGGAAGACCTACGTTTCATAGTGTACAGGTCCTGTCTTCACAACACAGATGACATCCGGAACCTATCAGTACACCATTCCTCTCTCCCTTCATCCAAGTGTGGTTCCCACTGGGTTCTCAGCTCCAGACCAAACTTGAACAGCTGACCTCCCGTTCAGCTCCTTCCCGTACCAGAGCATGGCTGGAGAGTTCCTACTTACTCCTTCTTCAATAAAAGGTAACGAATATTACCTAACTAGGTAAGTCAAAAGTAGTGTATACATGGCATCTTCGCCATGTAGAGGTAATCATAAAATCCCCGTTCGTTCAGCCCCTTTCGGATGACGTAACCACATCGAACAGGTCTGCTGGTTGTCTGAATCAGCTACAATTTTCGTGCACTGCCCTCTATATTTTTTATATCCATTTCTATATCCACCTCTCTCTTTCCCCCCTCTCGAATGGGAGAAAATACCTCCGTGTTGTTTATACACAAAGTTGATTTAACTATAAGAAACCAGGGAAAAGTATCGAGGAAGAGGCGTATCCAGGTTCCTGCTGGAACCCATTTACATGCACCGTCGTTATTGAACCATCGAATAACTGGTAACCCGGTCGGAACACCATCCCGATGGGTCGACATCGTTCATGGCGACACATAATAATCCCACCTAACATACCGTTCCATCTCTTTCTACTCGACTGGAACTCGACCTCGCTCGCCGGACGTAACCACGGAACAACGAATCTCTTTGTCGCTGCGACACTGATTGCTTCGCCGAACGCTTCCTTCGCGTAAATGAGGCCTGTTTATATTCGTTTGAAAGCTGAGAACGTGGTGAGCTGAATAAAGATAATCGGTTAATCTCTAACAGATATCATTAGTCAATGTGGCGGCTTTTAAGAGCGAATTTACACCGCACGGCTTCCCAACACAAGGCTGCAACCGCCCGATCAATAACAACTAATTAGCTATGCGTGCCCTAGCCTACGTGCGACACACGAAACTCGGTCAGCCTAAAGCTGGTAATCTGGTCATTCGTTTGTACTCTGCGACACAAAAAACATATAATTTATCATTATCTTTCTCAAAGAAACCATTCTCCTAACTAACCATAGCATCTGTCAAGAGTCTCCAAACTCTGTTAAGACAGGCCGGCTTTTCTCCAAATTCTTCCGTCAAGTCGAACCACAGTCACACACTGCCACTAGTTAGCAACACAACCGGGATTCCGTAGCAAGTCTCGGGGTCCGAGAGAATTGCCACTTTTACGTGGGCTTCGTCTTTCTCGGAGATTTCTTGATCTCCTCAAGAGAAAGTTGAATTCTTATAGTTCTGATCATGCAAACTCGAAAAGAATCCATAAAACAGACCTTCTAGAAGATTTTAGAAATATATATGGAAAGGGGTTTCTCCTGCTAAACATAGCGCGGTGATTCCCCGTCCTAAATAAGACGTGAGGCCAGCCTACCGGCTATCTTGTGACAGAGAGACAGGACGCAAATAGCGCAATAGATGCAGGAGACGATAAACAAAGTGATCGACTGGTATACAGAGATAGGTAGAGTCATTAACCCAGATAAAAGGGTCTGTGTTATGATGCTCTCTGGACAATAGGATTTATAAGGCTGACGTCCCAGGTATCGTAATAAATATCGTGAAAGACAACAGGGAGAAGTAAGGCTGAGATACCTATAAATCACTTTCAACAGAACCTATTGTTCAAGGATCACGTGAAAGGCGTTGTTATGAGGTCTAAGAAGGTACTTGGTGAGCTGAAGATTATGGCAGTAACGGACATGGAGCAAAGAATGATGTGCATGATCTGTAAACATATAATTATATCAGGTAACTGATCACGGATTGGGACTGCTCACAATGCCAACGAGTCAGCCGGTGAAACTAGAGCGTAAACAGAATGAAGCTATGCGGGTGATCCCAGGATGCACAAAGGACAATCCGTTAGTATGTATGCGATACACCCTAGCGTTGTTTTTTTTTGTGCTATGCCCCACTTAAGCCTTTCTAAAATTCTCTTCCCCCCCCCCCCCCCCCCCCCCCCCCACATTACAAATACATTATTTTTATTATTCAAAAATTGAAATGTTCACTAAAGAAACTTGAATGATAGGTTTTATGAAGAAATCAATAGGAAATTATTGAGCAAACACAGTAAATAAATTTTCAAAACATATAATGGAGAACTGAAATTCAAGTACAATTTTGCCCGTTTTATTATATCCAGTCGATTTCTTCCATTTTCGAATTCCCCCCCCCCCCCCTTAACAATCGAATTGCCCACCTGTGGGGCGTGGGCCCCACGTTGGGAAACAGTGGTCAAAATGTATGTGACGGTCTGAATGTATGTATGCGAGTAACTGTCTGAATGTATGCGAGTAGCTGTCTGAATGTGTGTGAGTAATTTTCTGAATATATGCGGGTAACTGTCTGAATGTATGCCAGTAACTGTCTGAATGTATGCGAGTAAATGGCTGAATGTATTCGAGTAACTGTATGAATGTATGTGAGTAATTGTCTGAATGTATGCCATTAACTGTCTGAATGTATGTGAGTAAATGGCTGAATGAATTCGAGTAATTGTCTGAATATATATGAGTAAGTCTCTAAATGTATGCGAGTAACTGTCTGAATGTATGCAAGTAACTGTCTGAATGTATGCGAGTAACTGTCTGAATGTATGTGAGTAAGTTTCTTAATGTATGCAAGTAACTGTCTGAATGTATGTCAATAAATGGTTGAATTTATGTGAGTAACTACCTGTCTGGGTATATTTGAGTAACTGTCTGAATGTATGCTAGTAATTGAGCATTGGTGATGCGGATCACGGATTGGGCCGCCATGTCAAAATAGTGTGCAAACCACTGCATTTTAAATTATAGACGTAGTTATTTGAGTTTACATTTGGACATTCTTAGGTTCCCAGATTCTATGGCAGATTTGAAAGGAATTACTTTGCATTCATTGAAAAATATTCGTCAGAGTTGTTCTTCGGACGCTGGTGTTATTTATTATGAACGCGTATTATGAACGCGAAATACATTACCATAAGTTGACAACACTAAAAATCAAACATTTTAAATATGCTTTGGGTACCGCGAACCATACTTTGAGAAACGGGAAGGAGCTGAACGGGAGGTCAGCTGTTCAAGTTTGGTCTGGAGCTGAGAACCCAGTGGGAACCACACTTGGATGAAGGGAGAGAGGAATGGTGTACTGATAGGTTCCGGATGTCATCTGTGTTGTGAAGACAGTTACTGTTAAAGTAATCCAGTACAAGATAACAGCTATATGGTTTGTCATACTAATGACCTTATTTAAACTGGAACGTGAAAAAGGGTCATTTACTACTGTCATCAATAATATCCATTACGAGATCGGGGGGGGGGGGGGGAGAGAGAGAGAGAGAGAGAGAGAGAGAGAGAGAGAGAGAGAGAGAGAGAGAGAGAGAGAGAGAGAGAGAGAGAGACTTAGAGGTACACCGTTCGCCTCTAACAGCAAGTCTGGCCAGATTTATGAGGTGGACGACGTGGGTTTTACAAAATAAGAAAAAGACGCCAAACATCTGCTTCGTTTTCTTCTTCTGTGGTCAACAATTGCTACGTGTCTATTGCAGCATGGGACACAGACAGGATGGTTCGCTTGAGATCTTCACGGTCTGGTAGAGTCTGTCTCGCAGGGTCGCTTCTGTCGGCCAGATTTTCTGACTCACTTCGGCGAAGCCAGAGCTATCTGGTAGAACATGCTTTGGGGTTTACATCTGAAAGAGGCAAAGTATAATTCCCACTGATCTTGGAGCAGTGGAATTTCAACTAGTGTGGGGAAATAGACCAGGTAGTGTACACGAAGCAAACTAAGAATTACTCGGCAATTAGAAATCGAAACAGCAGGTGGAACACGGCCACTTCCAAGGCAAAAATTTCAAATGAGATAACTTACCTACGCAAGCATTTTTATAGCATTCGTGATAATGGTATACATACATTTAGACCCTTGTCTGTGCTACGGGGTGCTTGTACGGCGCTGGATTTTCTTGTACGATCTATAGTCGAAAAATACAATCCTTATTGGGGTATTCATGCGCCGTGAAAGTGGAGATGTAAACCAAACATACTAAACAAGAAAGCATATTGTTGCTTTTGAATTATGTTCAGGTTGTCAGCCGGAGTTCTTCGGCCCTAAGTCAAGCTGCAATATGACTTAAAACTCCAATGCTTTAACAAGGTTGTCATCATTACTTGAACACTATCTTACTTCATGCTAAAGCTTCTGAGACATAAATTAAGCAGGATAGCGAATAGAACGCGATCCATATTTCAGCGGGTGCTATCCTGCTGGTCGACTTCAGCCTCTTCTTCCAGAAACCATAAATAAATACAGACAGTATTGTTTTGCGCTCATAGGGGTGAGCAGACGGAAGTAGAGACTAGAGGACGCATTAGACAACATCAAAATTGAAAGCTATATTTACCGACAGAGATTTAAACTTATCACCTCAAAATGAAGACGGCGCCTGGTTGCAGAAACAAGTGTACTTCGGCGCATGACCAACGTAACGGCCAACCCATAATACCAACGTGTTCTCTATATAAACATTTAGGTGAGCCATAACTGTGTAGGACAGCCATGCGACTGTCTCATGGCATATATAGAGCTAGTCTCATAAAAATACACAGCAAAATAGAAACTGTCGTGGAGGTCAGCATGGCCGAATGGATAAGAGGGCTGGCTCTTAAACTTTTGATGTGCTGGTGCCCAGGTAACGTGTCCAACTCCTGCACCGGTCAGTTGAACTAAAATGTTGACTTCTTGTCCTCGGCCTTGGGGACGTAAATTACAAGTAATTCATAGGTAGGGGTGGGTTCGCATGATGACGAGGGATATTGGAAATCAATCAATCAATCATGTGCCTTGCCGGAAAGCGTGGGCGGTCATGACTCGCCATTTCACTCGATCATCAGAGTCGTGGATCAGCTCAGTGTTCCTGTCTCGTCCATGCCATGTGGCCAAGCCATCCAGATATTTTCCTCTCGGAAAATATTGGAGATATTGGAAATAGGGACAGCTAATCCACGCGCAAGCATCAGTCCAGTTCACTAGAAGTAGTAACACGTGTATGAACTATGCTTGAGTTCAAAGCGATCGAACGGGAATTTAAAAATAAAAAAAAGCCTAGTTCTGGTGTTCTTAATTTGGCTGCTTTGTTTTGATTTTGTGTTTGTGGGTATATAATGGTTGGAGTCTGATTTTTCTCTAACAAGTTGTCGAGTGGGTACTCGTTGGGAGGGCAGGCATGGAGATAGAACATGGGATAGATGTTCACGCTGGGAGTTGATGAGGTAACAGTGCATACTGGAGGCTCCGTCATGTGTGGCCAAACGTATGACGGAGATCCTCGGCTAGCGTGATGGTCACAGTCATTACCGAGAAGACTAGAGAGTATCAAATAACAACAGTCAACGTGAGATTGGAGATCGTGGCTGCCGGTGCTACACTAAAATGGCTCATTTGTGAGATCCTCATACTCTCGATAACTTGATTTTCCCAGGTCTTTCCAGAGTGCGTTGTATCCAGAGAGCTAAATTTCTGTCTTCAGTAGCCACCTGTCACGTTTGTTACTGTCTATAGTACCTTGCGGTTTCAGGTCTTAGTTAGATATGACTGAGCTACAGTATGACAGTAGACGGTAGTACGTGTTTCTGTAAGCACTAAATGTTGGGCGACGCTTACCAAACCCGACACCCCCATTGTGCCAACGGCTTCGAGCAGAGGAGCGCAATTAGGAGGGTACAAGCCTTATCCTAGTGTGAGGAAATGCAACCTAAAGACTAAATGTCATGGCAGGGCAGACCAGGCCCTGCACCATGATTGGCAACTGGTCTAGGATTGAAGCTCCGACAGGTGGACAGTTAAAGCATTGCTTTGCTGATCCGGCAGCTTCCGCAGCTTGTCTTGTTCCAGACTTATTGGCATACCTTTCCTCTGGAGTACACTAGACAGGTCGAAAGAGGGATCATGCTGCATGGGCAACACATGATCTCTAAATTTAGCCCAGCCTTTGTGTTATGGTGAGGTATAACTCCATTTTACAAACTATCGTCTGTCAAGAAAGCAAGGTGCCAGTCAATACCTTGCGGTTTAAGACAGGGTAGTTTTTTGTGTGCGGGATTAAGCCCTCCTGGCTAGTGTTGTCGCCGTGAACTGTGGAGGTTAAGGTTTTTTATTTTTTGCCTGCGACAGAAAAAAAGTCCATCACCTTACCGAGGATTCGAACCCGAAGGAAGTTCGACTTTCTAGCCACTCTACCAGACGTTGCTCGCACCTGACACTGATACACTGAAAATTGATATAGAAGATATACTCCTGACAATACAATACATGATAGCTCGGTGCGTTGTACCACATCTATCGCTGATACACTGAATATGGACATAGAAGCTATACTCCTGACAATACAATACATGATAGCACGGTGCGTTGTTCCACACCTATCGCTGATACACTGAATACGGACATAGAAGATATACTCCTGACAATACAATACACGATAGCTCGGTGCTTGTGCCACACCTATCACTGATACACTGAATACGGACATAGAAGCTATACTCCTGACAATACAATACATGATAGCTCGGTGCGTTGTGCCACATCTATCACTGATACACTGAATATGCACATAGAGGATATACTCCTGACAATACAATACACGATAGCACGGTGCGTTGTTCCACATCTACTGATGAATCTCCTCTATTACGATTGTTGAAATGGAGAATCGATCATGGAAATGGTTGCAATGAACGCAAGCCAGAACACCTGCGGCGAATTACTAACCAGCTTGCAACAGAGACAATCAGCATCTAACCGCGTCGACTTCTGCTTAAGACACCAAGCGTTTAAGGGCTTGCCCCGAAGTTAGTAACGTTGATTCTTCATTATCACCATAATCGGGGACAGGAAAATTTGACGCCTATGGTGGTACAAACACAAGAAAAGGAAAGTAAAGTATCCCTTTTTTTTCAATGTGCGTCTTAAGTATATTGCATTAGTCCTATATTTTAAACGAATTCGATGGGAGATGTAGTAAATACCACAACGCACACGTTTATTCCAGAAAATGTTCTAGTATACATTTTAGGCGACCTTTTATGGGTCGACCTATAATTTAAAAAAAGCACCTCCACCTTTAAGGATAATCGAATACATGACCACCAGGTGGTAGGTCATCTCGTACCCCGGTAAAAACATAGCTGGAGTTAAATTATTTTCAGTGTATACGTGACATCGTGTTTTCACCAACCTGCATTTTTTTTTAGTTCGGAGTTTAGCTAGCACAATTCCCACGACGATAGCATTGAGCACAACAGACAGGTACTCTTGCTTCATTCCGTGAAGCGGCATTTTATAGCGAAAAGGAACTAGTTTGTAAAAGGGTTCATTAATGTGCGATGTAAACCTACCTGGAAAAATTTCTGTGCAGCTGGAGTGTAAACAGAGTAGAGGACAACTTTATGGTCAAAATCCTGCCCATTGAGGGACATTTAATCCGAAACATCTTTTACGCGTGTTTCGGGAAATAACCACTGTCACATATAAATTACTAGCTGACCCGGCCCGGCTTCGCCCAGGCCCTGGAGGGGAGCATCTAATTTAATTCATATACGTAGTCATATAAGCTCTCCCGTTCCCGACTATCTGTCTGTCTGTCTATCTGACCGGGCCCGGCTTCACCCAGTCCCTGGTGGGGAGCATCTAATTTAATTCATATACGTAGTCATATAAGCTCTCCCGTTCCCGACTATCTGTTTGTCTCTCTGTCCCGGCCCGGCTTCACCCAGTCCCTGGTGGGGAGCATCTAATTTAATTCATATACGGAGTCATATAAGCTCTCCCGTTCCCGACTGTCTGTCTGTCTGTCTGTCCCGGTCCCGGCTTCACCCAGTCCCTGGTGGGGAGCATCTAATTTAATTCATATAAGTAGTCATATAAGCTCTCCCGTTCCCGACTATCTGTTTGTCTCTCTGTCCCGGCCGGCTTCACCCAGTCCCTGGTGGGGAGCATCTAATTTAATTCATATACGTAGTCATATAAGCTCTCCCGTTCCCGACTGTCTGTCTGTCCCGGCCCGGCTTCACCCAGTCCCTGGTGGGGAGCATCTAATTAATTCATATAAGTAGTCATATATGCTCTCCCGTTCCCGACTGTCTATCTGTCTATCTGTCTGACCGGCGTGGTTTCGCCCAGCTCTTGGCGCACAGTAACTTAAAAGAATGTCCTTCCACACACCATTCAATGAAAACTGTAGAAAAAGATGGGTTACAATGTTATGCATTATGCATTATTTTTATGAAAACTTTGAAAATGCCTTAAAGATTATATCATTATTTATTATAACTCATATGCCTAAAAATAACTATAGACAAAAAGTTTAACAATAGTGCAAGTAAGTCCAACAATATGACTATAAAGTATATAGAAATGTTATTAAAAGTTACGCCCCTTGAAATAACTTTTCTAGAGTGAAGTGCCCCTGCTATATAGACATTATATAATGAAAATGGAAAAGTAAATGTTTATTAAATAAGTCGAAGATTTTACATTAAGAAATTATTATAGTCGGTTGCAAATGAATGAAAGGAAGACGTGTAGAAAATTTCATCTCAATCGGATGTACCGTTATCGAACGCATCCAATACCCACAAACAAACAACCATACACTCTGTTTTATAGATATAGATTGGAGTTTATAGCAGGACAAGTCCTGAAATATTGTTTGAGAATATGACACCTGCGTAGGGAGAGACCAAGTACTGATTATCTGAAAGAAAGGAGACGCGACTAATTGGGTCTCCTTCGCTTAAATACCGAGACGTATTAGACTCTGCCGTCTCCCTGGCCTAGGGTTTAACGTCTCTCTCCGTAATTCCGTATATTCTAGCGAGGAACGTAACCGCGTTGGTAACTTACGGGGGTATGTGAGCCGGTCGCTCAGAAAGTAATGGCAAAGTACAGAACGTAGGCGATGGGACATGTGCATATTATTGATATTTGAGAAACGTATTGCATAAAAATTATGTTGTATGTCTAGTTAGACATGAGATGTTAACTACATCTGTCAGTAGTATGTAGTATGTTGATATACATATATATATTATTAAGCCCTTTTGAAGCACAATGTACCAAACTATCGTCTGTCAAGACGGAAAGATGCTAATATATATATATATATATATATCTATATATAATAATAATTATATAATAATAAATATAATATTATATATATATATATATATATATATATATATATATATATATATATATATATATATATATATATATATATATTAGCATCTTTCCGTCTTGACAGACGATAGTTTGGTACATTGTGCTTCAAAAGGGCTTAATAACTACAACCCATGGCAGTGGCGAGTGTGGCTGATAAGGCCAATTCGTGCTGTAAATTTTCGTCCACAGTGGATGTATGTGAAAACATGGTCACATCTGTAATTCACCAAAAAGATGTCCTTTGGTATTCTACCATCATCCATCCTTCTAACATGTCCTATCCATCTACGTCTACGAAGACTGAGCATGGAACACACCGTCACACAACCTGATCTTTCCAATACTTCAGTATTTGTGATTTTGTCTTGCCACTTAATACCAAGAATTCTTCGCAGACACCGCATATGAAAGCTGTTTAAACGTTTCTCTTGGTGTGAGTAAGTTGTCCAGGCTTCACTACCATAAAGAAGAATACTAAGGACACAGGCTTGACAGACACGGACTTTTGTTTTGGCAGTAAGCTTCCTATTCTCCCAGACTCTTTTACTTAACCTGTTCATAGTTGTTGTTGCTGCCTTACCAATCCTGATGTTGATTTCCTGACCTAGGGATAATTTGCTATTTACCTCTGATCCTAGATATGTAAAATGGTCTACTATCTCCAGTTCGGCGTTGTCAATAAAGATTGATGGTACCCCATGTGCACCTTGTGACATAATCTGTGTCTTCTTTTTGTTAATTATTAAACCAAATTCAGAACAAGCATTGGAAAATGCATATAGTAGATGTTGTTCTTCCTCAGAGTGGGTCGTAATTGCCGCATCATCCGCTAAAATCAACTCTCTGATTAGTACCTTTCTAATTGTTGTCTTGGCCTTCAATCTCTGAGCATTATACAGGCCGCCATCTGAGTGTGAGTTAATGTATATACCGGCATCCTGATCACGAAAGGCATATTTCAGTATTTGTTTTAATATGTCAGTACCTATATATGTGAATATTCATCGTATCATCTCATTGGACGGGAACAGATGGCGCAAAGATCTGACCTTGGGGATAGAAAAAGGTTAAAGGGCAGATGATGCATGGACTTATTGTGCGACTACGGTGTCCTTAACCGACCGCAGCAGCATATGGGAAAATTTCATCATGACAGCCTGGAAACCTAAGAGATTGAGATGTGGCTTAGCGATAAATGTGATATATTTCATCCATCAAGTGCCATATCGGAAAGTGTGGGCGGTCATGACTCGTCATTTCACTCGATCACCAGAGTCGTGGATCAGCTCAGTGTTCCTGCCTCGACCACGCCATGTAGCCAAGCCACCCAGGTATTTATTTCTCGTTCTTCCTATTTGTCTGTTCTCTTCGATCTTGCCAGTTGTCACCAGTGATACAAGTGGTGGTTTTTGCTTACATTTCTGTCTACACTGAAGTTCACTAGTGAATGCCGAATGATCTCACCTTTCTAAGGCAGCAAAGAGTGAAGACCTTGTGTTAGCAACTGTATACTCACAGCCAAATTGTTCCATCCAGAACTGCCTTACAACAAAAGCTGAGTATCCACATACTAACCTTAGATATCTCGTCGCAAACACCAAAGCCAAAAAAAATAGTATTATAAAAGAAAAGGAACCTAGGAAAGAAAACTAAACTACCCAACTGCTAGGCCAGAGACTATATCCTACGGCGGAGTACTACAGTGACGAATAGTCATTTTCATTCATTATCCTATTACCAATTGTGTTGTTTGTGACACAACCATCTTTCATATAATCCCAATAATCCATTATAATCTCTTAAACTTATTAAGAAAGAGTTAATTCTGTCTCTTATCCTATTTACGTGAGGGTGACTGTGTTAAATTTTTGTGTGGTAATGCTAAACCAGTATCTGGGAGTAGGGGGGGGGGGCATCATAAATTAACTATCAGGAGAGCTGGTGTGGCAGGAATAATATTAGTCATCAGTTTAATAATAAGAGTGAGAATCCTCCTCTATGACGGTAGTACCTTTCCAGTGCCCTCTTGGCCATCTACATAAAAACCTCACTTGATCTCTTAGTGTAATACTTCCAGATTTGTCTGGTCCAATTCACTAAGGAGTCTCACGAGCCACTTCTGATTTTCTTTTAGTAGTCGACAACCACTATTTGGGGGATATATATATATATCTCCACTCAATCTACACACCACAATGTCATAACTGTTGACTTAAATAGATGATAGACCTAACTATTGGTGATACATTTTAGCATATTTAACAGGTCCACCAGAGAGACGAATGGAGACGGATTGTATCTGCAGCAAAGAACCTCAATGGCTCGGAACGCTGAAGAAGAAGAAGAAGAACAGGTCACACATCGAAGTAAAGTTAGGTGGGAGAGCTTGGATCCCAGATTCTGCTTTCCTATGTCTTCATATGTAACCAACTTTTTTCACCTTGTCTTCCATGAGAGCACACAACGTCTGTAAATGTATTTCACTGTAATTGTACTTGATGTTGTTACATGTTCCTATGAATACGTGGATTTACTGTGAAAGTGCAGTCAACCAACCATATGCCATATCTCTGCAATGGATCACCAACAATTTCTGTTTCTCTGCCTTTCTTTTTTTCTCTTTCTCTCTATGTCTTTCCTCTCCTCTCCTCTCCTCTCTCTCTCTCTCTCTCTCTCTCTCTCTCTCTCTCTCTCTCTCTCTCTCTCTCTCTCTTTTCTCTCTCTCTCTCTCTCTCAGATTGTACACTCTGAAAGGTATTTATAAGGCCTCTTATTCCCACCATGTGCCTTTCGGTTCATTGTGGTCCGCCAAAGTCTGCCTGCCGGTGTTAGTGGACAGTGATTTGGTGAATAGAATTTGCAGTTTAGATGACCGCCTCAGAACCCTGGTTAAGATAAATCTACACTTTGATCTTAGCCACAAGGCCGAGAAGATTCGTCTATCTCTTGATGTTATCTTCTCAGTTTTATTGTTGTATGCATTTTGATCCAATGACTTCGACGTGTCCAGTATGATTTCTATTGACGCTTTCTTAGAATATCGTGGATGAAGTAGAAAAAGAATACAAGCATACTCCAAGATCAGAACATTTTTTTTTTTCGCATATCGTTTAAAGGACATCGCTGTCAACATCAGCATCTTTCAGCTTATTGTTGATTTCTTGCAAGATTACGCTCAGTAGTTTGCTCTGAACATATTACTGACTCACAAACAGTAGTATGTCTCGGAAATAAATGTGTGTGTGTGTGTGTGTTTCTCTCTCTCTCTCTCTTCTCTCTCTCTCTCTCTCATGTCTGTGTGGGTCTGAATGTGTGAGTGTGGATGGGATAAATGTGAGTATGTGGAGGATGTATGTGTGGGCGGTGAGGATGTTTGTAGGTGGGGGATGTGTGGAGGGTGGGGAGATTCTATGTGTGTGGGTGAGAGATGTGTGGGCTGGGATGTGTATGGGGAATGCATGTGGGGGATGTGTGTGTGTGGGGGATGCGATTATGGGTGGGGTGTTGTGTGGGGTGGGGGAGGTGTGGGATGTGCGGGTGGATGAAGGATGTATGTGAGGATGGGGGATGTGTGTTTGGCTGGGTGGTTGGGGTGGGAGGGTAGATGAGAGATGCATGTGTTTATGGGTGGGTGGGTGATGTGTGGATGTGCGTGGTTGATGGATGAGTACGTGAGTGGGTGGATGTGTGTGAGAGATGAGTGTATGGGTGGGGATGTGTTTGTGGATGGGAAGGCGAATGTGTGTGGGTGGGGTATATGTGGGTGGTGGGGTGTGGGTGGTTGGTATGCGTTTTTGGATGAGGAATGTGTTGATAGGTGAGGCTGTGTGTATGGGTGGGGAGATGTGTGTGTGTGTGAGTGTATGGGTGGTGAGATTTGTAGTTAAAGGATGTGTGATTGGGGTTTGGAGATCGGGGTGGGATGGTTGGCGAGTGGGTGGGTGGAGGATGTGTGGGAGGGTGAGTGTGTGTAGGTTGGGGTGGGAGGGGATGTGTGTGTGTGGGTGCGGGATGTGTGGGTGGGGGAGATTTGTGTGGTGGGTGATATGTGTGCAAGTTGGGGATGTGTGGGTGAGTTCGGGTTTTGTGTGTGGGTAAGTGCAGGATATGCGAGTTGGCGGGAATATGTGTATGTGTGGGTGTTGGAAATGTGGTTGGGGGATGTGTGTTTGGCTGAGTGTTTGGCGGTGTGTGGGTGGGTGGTGGAGGATATGTGGGTGGGTTAGTGTTGGTAGGTTATGGGATGGGTGGAGGATGTGTGCGTGTGGGTGGGAAGATGTATGAATGTGGGGGATGTGTGGATGTTTGGGGGATGTGTGGGTGGGTATGGATGGGTGGTTGCATGAATGTGTGACTGAGTGTGTGGGTGGGGGATGTGTGTGGGTGGGTGGTGGAGGATATGTGGATGGGTAGTGTTGGTAGGTTATGGGATGGGTAGAGGATGTGTGCGTGTGGGTGGGGAGATGTGTGAAGGTGGGGGGATGTGTAGGTGGGTATGGATGAGTGGTTGCATGCATGTGTGACTGAGTGTGTGGGTGGGGGATGTGTGGTGGGTGGGAGATGTGTGTGTGTGTGTGTGTGTGTGTGTGTGGGTAGGGAAATGATGTATGTGGGGGTGTGTTTGGGATGTGTTGGTTCGGGATGGGTGGATGGATGGGGTCATGTATGTGCCTGTAGGTATGTGTGTGGTTGGGTGGTGGATGTGTGTGTGGGGGACACGCGGATGGATAGGAGATGGGTGGGTGGGTGGGTGGGGGATTTGTCTCATAACATGGTAACATACATTATTTATGACAATGTTTTTTTTTTCCTATGTGAATGCACTATGCACTGATGAACGAAAGATGAGTGATTGGAAGGGCCGAATGTAAGACGGGCCTGCGTGCCAAATTTGTTACCCTTAGAAAATAAAGTTTGTTCGTTCGTTCGTTCATTCTCTCTCTCTCTTTCTCTCTCTCTCTCTCTGTGTCTTATTCTCTGTGTGTGTGTATGTGTGTGTGTGTGTGTGTGCGTGTCTCGCTCTCTCTCTCTCTCTTTCTCTCTCTCTCTCTCTCTCTCTCTCTCTCTCTCTCTCTCTCTCTCTCTCTCTCTCTCTCTCTGTATGAGTGTACGTGTGTGTGTGTGTGTGTGTGTGTGTGTGTGTGTGTGTGTGTGTGTGTGGAAAAAAAAAGTAAAATCCATAATCATATAGTGCTCTGTCATACCTCGAACGCGCCTATGTTTAATTTAAAAGGAGAATATCATGATATCGATAATCAAACTAGCGTTAATTGCTTCTTGGGTGAAGTGTCATCCTCATCGGCCATGCAGTCAAGCGTTGAAGGAAAGACATGCAGGGAAAAAGATAGGGTCATGGTTTGTTAAACTATCATCATAGTGTCAGATCAGGTCAATGTTCTTGTCACAATTATGTCATCTGGCCAAGCCATCCGGGCTTTTATCTCTGTGGCTTATTTGCTATTTTCCCATCAAGTTTGCAATTTGCCCTCGCGTTGCATAAAGAAATATCCTAAGACTAAGAGATATTCCAGGATTTTATTTAATTTCCATCTCTTACCCAGCCAATATATGGCTGCACGAATGTATGGTGCACTGCTTGATGTTTCCCTTTTACAAGAGATTATGCTATATTTATTTGTCCACTTTGTTCATTGTTCCAATCTTCTTGTATTTAAGATCCACATTCCCAAGTAGGATTGTTACTCGTGTTGTTCAGTCAGTCAGTCAAGACCGTTTCGCCTGGTGTAGCATCTTCGTACACAAGCAACATCCTGTGCAGCCATTCATGAGCTAGGTGAAACGATGGAAACCCAATAGAATACAGGAGTGTCGTGTAATTTGGAATCACTCAGTGTGAAAGTACGGGAACCTCTGTAACGCAGTGGCTACAAGCTTTCCTGTCTGTTCAGTGGTCAAGTGTTTGAATTCGCCGTGGATTTGTTCGATGTCACTGTCATGGAACGGCTGAGAATTCACCTAGCAATACTCCCACAAGTCCAATTCCCCTTTTTCAGTAAGTCTAGATCTAGTCGAAGGGATACAACCGAGGTATTAATGTACCCCACGCAAGGGCGATTGGTGGCCCTTGACTTCTCGACTGTTCGGGTGACAAAAGCTCAACCCAACTAGATCCGCTAACGCATGCGCAAGAACCTTCTCAGAACAAAGAGAGGCTCAGTTGAGATTCAGCCTTGCGAGCCAGACGGTTTGTTGGGACGACTGTGTTAATTCGTAAATGGGAAAGAGGAAGCCAGTGTCTTGCTGTTTATCAAAGAAAACTGACAGAAAGTCCAGTGTTGGGACGGGAGCTCCTCAATTCTGAATGCACAGTTTGTCGTAAGGTACGTGAAACATATTTAGATAAATAATGTGTGTCGCTACCGCGTTGAACCGAAGCTGGTCGACCACATGTCCCGCCCGGCGCACAATGTCAGTCAGGGGTGAACCTGTGGGCTTGTGTTTTAACTTACAAATGCAGGCTAGTTGAACACGATGGACTGTAGGCCTGTTTTTACGTTACAATGGTACAAGTGCGTGAAGGCGTGTTATAACCGCTACAAGTCGTTAGGGAAATTTAGGACAGGCCCAATAGTGTTAGTAGTCCGAGTTCACTCCTGGGCGGCCTTAGAACTCTAACGTAGTCGACACAACCGGACGTGGGCGAAGGCGTTGTAGAACATAGGTCGAGTGAGGTATCAGGGAACTCGGCCCAACTAGACGAAACCCATGCGAAGGTCGCCGGACGTGTCGAAGGTCATTCGAAGGACATTGCGGGTGTCTTAAAATCGAATTCTTTGGTGTGGCGACCACTGGCTTTGCTGGACTTTCTGCTTACTCTTTATGTTATTGGTTGCCGTAACGGAACACCATCTTGATAGGCAGTTGGTTCCCGAGAGGTTGACACTGGAGAAACTGGGGAATGCGACAGAGCTGGTCACAGCCAGCTGAACACCGTTCCACATGCTCTGACCCTAACTAGGGGAGGAGGGAACGGGATGTGGACTTCCACTACAGGGGGATTTCCCTGTATAATCTATTAAATTCCTGGATCAAAGCTCGAGCTCCGGGAAACCTGTTGTATAGTAGGTAATCATAAAATCGAACCAGGGAGAGGGGGCTACCTCCGAGGGAGGGGAATTCGGTGGTCACCGGCTCTCCTTCAGGGCCATTCTGTCTCTAGGTACCTTTAACCTACTAACCTGGTATATTGTGTCCTTAGAAGTCTTTTTAGGACAGAAGGATTTCGCCGACACCATGACCAGATACACAGCCCTACCTTGGGCGGGTTCGAGACGGAGGACGGTTCAGCCAGCACTTGTTAGGACCCAGACCTAGTTCAATTTTGGCAATGGATCCTGGTCTGTGAGGCTGCCGGCCGGGTCATGGCGACACCGGCCTATGCTGAGTACACATAGGTAACGTGTACCTCTGGGGGTAAGTCTGTGTCACGATATTCACACATGGTGTTATCTTTGGCAGGTTCTACTTTCTGAGAGACTTACGTGACGGGACCAGAGGAAGATGACTTGGTGAAGGCTGCTAAATGGCTGGCTTACCTATGTGACGTGAAGTGAGGCTTCTACACCACACCACGTGCCGGGAAGTCACTACGCCACAGTCCAGTCCCGTCTCAACCGCTAAATGATCTTCAGTCAGTCCACCAAGTATTATGATGGCTACACACGGCCGAGTATCGTGTCCTCTTGTCTGTGATCAATTTTGACATTGTGACCCACTAGCCAACAGGGTAGAGAAGAACTACATTACCCTTTATTTCATGATGGCCTGGTGTTCCGGGAACAGTCTACCATGGAGAAATAGGGACATTTGGGACATTCCTTACCGGGTCACGCGCTACCATTACTGACTTTGAGTGACAGAGTCAACTTGAACTGTGCCAACTTTCTGTGCTGATAGGCCCAGTTATACCCATCCTGATCCCATTAGAGACCACCATCTGGTTCCAGAACTTTGACATTGTTACATGTGTGTTAAATGTTATGGTGGCTTCTTAGGACCGTTGTCTAGCACAGGTCTTACCAGGGAAGCTTGAAGGACAGGCCTTCAGAACTTCTACAGGGATGTTAGTCCTGAGTCATCACGTACCACCGCAACTTGGAGTCACCACATTGACGTGTTAGTCATTCCAGTTGAGACTACACCTCGGCAGAGACACTCCACGCTACGTGTGCAGATGAGTGACCTCTTTAACCTTGTGGTATCGTACCCAGTGTACAGTGATGAGTGAGACGGCCTGAGACTAATCCAGATAGCCATTTCTTCTATCTCCTGGCGGTGGCCAGGATTCTCTCATGAACATTCCCCTTGTTGATAATCCTCTTGTACATTATATCATCTAGTCATTATGTGTAGACACCAGAGTCGTGTCATCTGTTCTGGATGAGAGGTGAAAAAGGTATAGTCCAGCGGTTGATAGTGAGAGAGGCAGGAATCCAAGGGCTGGCGGGGTCTGTAGACTGAGATTTATTGTATTCCCAGAGTGCATCTATCCCATTATTAAGATGTAATAGTATGCTTCCCTCACCCCAGGAAATACTGCGACAGTCACGACGACAGCCGTTACTTCCCTGGGCATTTGCAGTTACCAAACTTACGCTTTATTATTTATAAATTCGCCTCTGTGGGGATTCGAATTTATGACCACCGGGCGGCAGCCAAGAATCCTAGCAAATGCGCTATCGTTGCTCTCCCAGCAAGAGCAACAATTCACCACATAGTGGTTGTTGGGGCAAGTATATCAGAGGTTAGGCCTTTGAATGAAGCAAGCCAGGCCCGTTTCATGAACTTGGAATAACAGGGGGAGAAAACAGAAGTAATGTTTATTACACGGAACAATGGCTACCCGGACGGACTACCTGGTTATTGAAATAGTGAATACAAGCGTAACAACAGTGTTGGTAATTTCATTAACAATAGCATCTTTGTGTACCTTATAATGTAATCGTGTAAATAATCTCTGCAGCTTCATCGGCGCATCTCAAGCAATTAGAAAGAGAAAGATAGACAAATAAGAAGACAGACAAATATATACAGAGAGAGAGAGAGAGAGAGAGAGAGAGAGAGAGAGAGAGAGAGAGAGAGAGAGAGAGAGAGAGAAGAGAGAGAGAGAGAGGCGAGGCTACGTTGTAAGCAAGGACTTTTGAACACAAATTTGGCTCAGTAACTAATGTCAGAACATAACTTGTTTAAATGTATTTAACGCTAAGGTTGCAGTCATTAGAATTGTATAAGGAAATGAATAATGTATCATTAAACGTTTGTTAAAGTACAGTTTACACACAATTTATTATTGCATTATGAAACTTCCAACTCATTTTAAATGCACTATGAGATACAACTCAATTTGACTTGCACTATGAGACATACAACTCATGAAACACGCACCTTAATTTGAGACATGTATTACAAGACTTCGAACTCAACTTATCATTTGCATTATGATACTTCCAACTTAGCTTGAGTCTTGCAATATGAGACTTCCAACTCAATGTATTCCTTTATAACCCTCAGGATACCACAAGCTATTCCAGGTGACTTATTGTGAGCCTCGCGTAATAGAAGCCACTTTCGTTGTCTTTTATTGGGCCGTTTCTTGTGATGATGAAACTAATTGTAAAGACGTTTCCCTTATGCGATTTCCTTCTAGTTATTTGTTTTCTTGGGTGACTGAATTTGCACTTATTTGTTGCCACTCATAATTCAGATAATAACAGACTAGTCATTAGATCGCTGTGATGTGTCTCAATTATTTTGTAATTATTAGCTAGCACGAATATGGTTTCCCGTGCATCACCTAAGTGTTAAGATACTGGCAACTTGATGTGAAACTTGCTAAAGTATTTGATCAAAATAACGTGTGATATAAAATGTGTTTTCCCGTTCACTCGCTTTGAATTCAAGCGTAATCCATTCACGTGATACTACTTCTAGTGCACAGGACTGATTTTTTGCATGTTAATTAGTTGTCCCTATTACCAGTGTCCCTGGCCATCAGGCGAACTCACTCCGACTTCTGCCGTACTTGTAATTTGCGTTCTCATGCAAAGGACAAGAAGACAACATGTTAGTACAACTGATCGGTGTAGGGGTTGAACCCGCTATCTCGGTACTCGCACACAGAAAGTTTGCGAGAGTGCGCTCTTATCCATTCAGCCATTGGTTTGAGATTTCCAGAGATGACCAGAAATTTGTGCTACAACAAATGATTATAAACTTGCACTAAGACACTTGGCCAGGAACATTTGCTTCAACAGATGATGAGAGACTTGACGTTGAGATACTTGACCAGAAACGTGTACTAGGACAATTGACTTGAGATTTGGGTTGAGATACTTGACTACAAACGTGTACTAGGACAATTGACTTGAGATTTCCGTTGAGATACTTGACCAGAAACGTGTTCTAGGACAATTGACTTGAGATATCCGTTGAGATACTTGACTAAAAACGTGTACTAGGACAATTGACTTGAGATTTGCGTTGAGATACTTGACCAGAAACGTGTTCTAGGACAATTGACTTGAGATTTGCGTTGAGATACGTACCAGAAACGTGTTCTAAGACAATTGACGTGAGATTTGCGTTGAGATACTTGACCAGAAACGTGTACTAGGACAATTGACTTGAGATTTGCGTTGAGATACGTGACCAGCAGCGTGTTCTAGGACAAGTGACTTGAGATTAGCGTTGAGATACTTGACCAGAAATGTTTACTATGACAACTGAGCTGAGACGTGCATTAAAATGCTTGACTGGTAGCCTGGGCTATTAAAACTGACTTACTTGCACTTATTTAAAGACACTTGACTTAGGACTTGGAAAATCTAGATCGACATGAGCAAACTTACTCGAAATTTTGTGAAAGACAGGAAGATATCTCTACTGAGATTCGTTATTTTTATGCTTGTCTATAAAATCAGCCTGTGCTACTTTGTAGCTGTACGTCCTACAACATGTACACATGTCTTTCGTTGTCTTGGGTTCCTTTGACCAGTTATAAATGTCTCTTAGACTCTGAGGAAGCTGTCGATTGGCTGTTTCTGGCAGGAAGAATGTCCAGACGCCAAGAACCAGGCTTCCACCGCCAAAAATTAGACCAGGTGCGTAAACAACTTTAGTCATCTGTGGAAAATATCGTTTAGTAAATATAACATTTGCATACATAAAAATAAAATATATTGTCATAATGTTACATTTACAATTCAATAAAATGCATACCAATATGCACTGAAACATCAATCAAATAGAATGTGACACAGAAAGCCTAACCACTTTTTAAATGACAATTTAGAAGTCACAAACTTTTACCTTGAGCATCATTGGTAATTATCCAAATCTGGGGCGATAACCCTAACGCATTCATTAGCGCACTACAATAAAGAAGTTTCAGGGCTTTCAGAAGAAATTATGATTCTAGTGTTGATAAAGGGAAACTTATCACAACCTGATATTGCAGTGTGATCAAACTACAGAGCTAGTTCTCCAGGATTTCCCCTAGTACAGTCAGCTAATAAGCCGTATGAGCAAAAGAGAAGGGCCAAACAACTTCACGAGAACTCTGTGGGTGTAAAAATAAAAGGACAAACGCCAGAAGAAAAGTAGAAAGAAGAAAATCTGGCAATGATAATATTACAACTCATTTCGGGGCCGTGGTAGTGCAGTGGCTAGCACGTTTTCTTCCAGGTCCGATGGTCACTTGTTCATGTCCAAATACAAAAGATTATTTTTAATTGATCTGGTACCCCCTCTCCCCAAGTTCGTTCTAGACAACAGTGAGTATCAAGACATTTTATGGGAAGTAAAGGCGACAGGTGTTATATTGACCACATCTTCTATCGAGTAATTGTTTTATTTTTATTTTGTATATCCGGGTTAGTGCTATATAACCAGATTGCACCAAGGCATATAAAAGGAGCCTTTACTATTTTACTTACACCGCGAATCATCTAATATAAAACAAGGCCTGTAAGCAAACACATCATGCTCAATTTATTTTAAAAAATTGGACACTCAAGATATTATTCCACCCCCTGTACAGCTATGATGCATTTGTTCTTTTCTGTATCCAAGAAATTCTTAGAACCCATCAATATCATTTATATTCAGAGGCATTTATGCTCTGTTCAGCTTGTTTAGTTAGTGTCCAGGTCTCACAGGTGTATGTTGCAATGGAAAAGATGCATGCTCTTAAATACCCAATTTGTGTAGTTCTATCTATCCCCCTCCACAATGTATTCAGTTGTTTTAGTTTTTGAAGAGCAATATATGTCTTTTAATTTCCTTTATTGTGTCACCATAGTTGGTAATTAATAGAAACAAGTTTCATAAAATGACATAAAATCATTTTTATATATTTATAAATTTTTTTCATATTTGTAATATAAGCTTATGATTGTGACCATAACTACTAGCAGTAAAATTAATTACCAGTAGGTCAGCAAAAGGGGCTAGCATTCCTCCAACACAAGCGGACATATTGGCTAAACCAAGCCCCGTGTTCCTGCAACGATGATAATAAGGTCACATAACAAGTAACAGTGTTCACTTAAAAGGTAGCAATATTTGTGAAATTCGTTGTACGGTGTAAAATATTGAATCGCCATGGCGAAGGCAGCCTTTCGCAGGATGAAAAACATACTGACCAATAAAAAGATGTCATTTGCAACAAGAAAAAGAGTGTTGAGGTGCTACATTAGAACCTGTGCTTTTGTATGGATGAGAGCGTAGACAATGAGCAGACAAACCGAAAAAAATCTGATGGCTGTGAAAATGTGGTTTCTGGGGAAAAAATGCAAAGAATACCATGGGCAGACAGAAAAACCAATGACGAAGTCCTACAAGAAACAAAGGAAAAGCATAAACTGATTAGAGAAATTAGACGTAGACAGTCACAATTGTTAGTCACGTTATGAGAAGAAATAAATTGGGGAACTTGGTAACAACTGGCAAGATCGAGGGGAAGAGAACAAGGGGAGGGCAGAGAAGTAAATACACGGATGGCTTGGCCACGTTGTATGGTCGAGGCAAGAACACCGAGCTGATCCACGATTCTGGTGATCAAGTGAGATGGCAAAATATGACGACCAACGCTTACCGGCATGGCACATGATGATTATGATAAAATATTGATACTTTTTAATAGAAAATAAAATGTATACATCAAATACACGTGTTATCTGTAACGAGGAAGAAATAAACATAAAATGTGAATAGTGAGTTCGATCAATGAAAGAGATACATGCGAAAGCCCTGAAATATGCGAACGCTGGAATTACTCATCATGTTTCTGTCTGTAAACTGAGGAATCACCATGTTTATGTCTGAGAACAGTGCTGCCAAGAATATCCTCTTGAGACATCTATCCATTCTCCGGGCGGTCCCGACAATTCGTGATGTCTTCTCAGAGGCCCCTCTGGTGGCGTATAAGCGGGATCGTAACCTCAGGGATGTGCTGGTCCATAGCAGTCTACCCCTACCTCACACGTCTCTTCCTGGCACGGTGGCTTGTCTTCGATCGCGTTGCAAGACCTACCCACACGTACTTCAAATCCAGAGTCTGACATTCCCTAAGACGATCTTCCACAAATCCGTGAGGGTTTCTCATGCATCGGTCTCAACGTCATCTATGCGATTACCTGCACACGTTGCAACATGAGATATGTCGGTGAGACAGGCTTACGTCTTGGTGACAGATTTAGACAACACCTTTCTGATATCACCAGTGGCGCCCACAAACCAGTATCCATTTCAACAGTCCTGACCACCGTGGCGTGGCCGACATACAGGTCACGGCCATCAAATGATGCGCATCCCACGAACGGGATCGGAACACCGTCTCATCTTCCAGTTGGGCACACTCTCCCCTCACGGCCTCAATGTCCAACACAGTTTCATTTAACTTCCTAACCACACCCCCTAGTTTACAGTCCACCATCTAGGTACGTGCAGGTCCTTTACAGGACGTCGCAGTCAACTTTCTTGGCAGGTTTGATGACCAACACAATGTAATCTTTCGCAGATGTGTTTCGAGCGCTTAACGAGAATTGCCAATTGTGAACTGCGTCCGCGGCATCTTTGCCAGTCCTAATTTTCATTTTTCCGACCACATGGGCGCTTCTCCACCCCCACTCCCCTCCCGCTTGACCTTTGACCCGTGTACCATACATCCGTTCTATTAATCCACTGACGGCCCTACGCATGTTAGTCTTTCCTAGCAAGGATACAGATTCAGATAAGTACCTTTAATTAGTTTAATATTGTCATGTAGTGTGTTTCATGTAGGTTTATGTCGGTTTGTGTTTGTCCTGTGCCGACGAAGGCTTTGGCCGCAACGTCCAAATTGTCTCTTGGAGTTGTGTTTTAGTAAAGCTCACAATCTACTTCTCATTTTTTGGGGTGATTCATTCATTGCCCAAAAAAGTGTATTTCTGAAAACCGTGGAATCACTCTTCGTGTTTGTATATAAAAACCGCAAAATCACTCAATAAGTTTTTATATGAAAACAGCGGAATCACTCAATAAATACATTTCTCTCTGGAAACCGGGGAATCACTTCACAAGTATTTTTTTTTTAAACCGTGGAATTACTCAACGTATTTATATCTGGAAACCACCGCATTCCTCAACAAATTTTTACTTGAAAACTGCCGAACTTCCTCAGTTTCTATGTAAACTTCGAAATCACAAATTTAGACACATCTGAATAACCCAACATATTTATACCTGGAAACCTCAAAATCGTTTGAATATCTTTCATTTCGTAAACGCAGAATTATTCAGCCATTTTCTGTGTGAAATCTTATAATCGTTCACACATGTTCTATTGATATACATTCAATAACACCCTGTAAATTACTCACCTAATAGTTGTAGGTAGTAGCTCTGGGGTCATTGTGAAAATCGTAGCGAATGAGCCGGAAATACCAAATTTCCCAATGATAGCCAAAACAGTGATGACCATATTCTGTGGACCTTTGAAGAAGAAAATAACACCACATTAATATGTTTCAAGTAACACATCACAGCAGCTGCGAAACAACATTGTCTGTTTAGTTTCATTGAAACCAATTCTACTTAACTCACAATTTGGTTTCTGGACATGTTAATATGAGGTCAGTCAGGAAGCTTATCAAAGCGTTAATTCTCAACTATCTTTTTTTAACGGTAAAGGTGGTCCCATAGCAAATACTGCCATTGAGGTGTGAAGCGTTTGACATTAAGAGATTGTGCATTCTGTTCAGGAGTCTTGGCTCAGTTCATGAGTTATATTATATTCACGCACTATATCTTGGAAAGTGACTCGGTTGTGAGCGCTGGTCACACGGCGTGGAACACACCGGCAGTTGCTGGGCAGGGGACAAGCGTCTCCTCCTAGGGTCATTCAAGATTTGACCATGGTCCAAGGTGGACCATTCAGAAGACGAATAATGGCCATGGCAGTATTCACCCTGCCAGATTATGTAGGTGAGTTTTACTTTATTTGTTTTAATGAAAGAGAGAAAATTGAGTATTTTAAGCAGTAGGCCTATACTTCGTGATGATGTGAACTTGTTAAATGCGCAAAGGTGAAATTATATAAATGAACTACACCCATCTTGTGTGATAATTGGACTTGGAGTTCGTAGATGTGGTGCAGGGAGTCTCCGTGGCGAAGTGGTCAAGCCGTCTGCCTCGCGCTCCGAAGGTTGTGGGTTCCGGACTACGTCTTTCGGTTCACGAGTGCATGTTTTTTTTTTTTTTCGGAGACTACTGGGGATCGTCGCTAGAGCTACGGATTTCGTGCTTTGCGCGACCTTTCGTCAGGCCGCCCTGCGGAAACAGACCGAGCCATATGGGATAAAACCTGATGCGATGAAGTCGATCCTCTCGACTTTTAAGACTTTTTTAAAGATGTGGTACAACCAGACAATGTAGTGTCGCCTTTAGACATTGCTACCAACTATACCTGGTGTGCAGTCGTATTACTATTGCCCAGCGCTGCTAGCTGGTCATGTCAACTATATAATTATAACACTATTAAAGATATAGCCATAACCCCAAGTTAGATTATGTCACTTGTGGTTAGGTAAAGGTGGTCCAATAACAAATACTGTCATTGTGGTGTGAAGAGTTTGACATTAAGAGATAGTGCATTCTACCAGTACCTACTCAACCGAACAGAACAAGTAATAGTCTTCAGACTCGGCACAGGACACAACAAACTGAAACGCCACACGTTTAATAACCTAATTATAGAAGTTATTGATTAATGTAACTGTGGAACTGGTCAAATGACAGATTAGAATTTGTTGTAGGGGTATCCAGCCTTTACAGAACAGAGAAAAGTAATGTGGCTTACACCCGCTCCATTTGACGACATTATGGGATGTCTACAAGCCTAAGTTGACTGTTGCTTTCTTTGGATTAATTCATATTGACATCTGAAGGTGAACGAGGAAAACTACGAATAATCCAGAGCAAGACATATGAAATTAGGTTGGTAAGTTCCCTTGCTCTTTGCCTTTTCTTTCTCGGACAATTTCTTGAAAATTCTGAAAATATTCTGAATCTGTTTTTATTAGACTGGGTAGACTTTAGAGCTGTGCTGGTCGGAAAGATAATCCTGCAGGGGACTTAAGCCGGTCCAGCTGTCTGTGCATGCAAGAGCACTAACCACTATGCAACCTCGTCTTTGGACAAATATTTCAAATACAGAATTACTTTTGGGAAGCCAAAAGTACTCGAAAATATAGGCCATAGAAACATGACACCCTTTCTATTTTATAAACGCTGTGAATAACACTATAAACCATGCTTCAATTTGTGTGAGTGTGTGTGTGCGTGCGTGTGTGTGTGTTTGTGTAAACACACCTCCTCCCAACCCCATTGGTATTCATCTAAATATGTATGTTTATAGTCTTTGATTTGCGGACGTAAATTACGAGTACCTCTGAAGTCGGAGTGGGTTCGCCTTATGGCGAGGAACACTAGTAATGTGGAAAGCTAATCCACACGCAAAATTAAGTCCAGCGCTACTAGAAGTAGCGTGTATGGACTACGCTTATGTTCAAAACGGGCGAGCGCCCCAAAAAAATACGTATGTCTATTTAACATTGTTAAAATTACACTGTTGAAATGTGGAATATTCTAAAGCATATCTAGTGAGGTTTCTGCACACGATGTTTTAAGTAAACACACACAACGCGCTTCTTTCTGAACGAAAGACAAACAACAATACAAGTAGCTGTACAGCCACATCTCATACTTACTGTAGACCGCGGCTGTGATGGCCACACCAACCAGTGAGATGCCAGCCGTGAAACTGAACGTAACAAGGCACATTTTCCTGCCCAGTCTGGTGAATGCAATAGTTACGTTTAGTTAAACAATATAAGTGAAATAACTCTCATTATTCAAGACTCAAACCCTAATTACCCGATTCGTATATCTGTAAGCTAGCGATCATGCATACCTAGTCATTTAAGCACATTTTTGAAATAAGAATGTTAAAGTGTATTCTGCTACGGGGTATCTCTGTAAGCTAAACGTCTTATTCAGTTTATCTGGCCTTCATCTGGCTTATTTTAAAGGCAAGTAACCTCTACAGCAGTGTTCAGCACATGCCCTAGTCCCGACACCGTCTTATAAATCAAATCAAATCAAATCAACTTTATTAGGGTCACAAATTGGCTTATTTTAAAGGCAAGTAACCTCTACAGCAGTGTTCAGCACATGCCCTAGTCCCGACACCGTCTTATAAATCAAATCAAATCAAATCAACTTTATTAGGGTCACAAATTGGGCGCACAGGCCCGTCTTACATTCGGCCCTTCCAATCACTCGTCTTTCGTTCATCAAGAGCATAGGAAGAAAAATAAACATTGTGAAATGAATGTTGTAAACATAAACAAGGCTAATTATAATTACCATGTTATGAGGCCCATCTCCCACCTATCCATACATCACCCCACACACACAACACCCCCACCTACCCACACACACGCGCACCAAGGGACACATACACACCCCCACCTACCAACACACACGCACACCAAGGGACACATACATACCCCACCAACCGACCCATCCCCCTCCCGCACATCCCCCACCCACACACACTGCCCTCACCTGATCCCCCAACCAAAACACACTCGCCACCCACAAACATTCCTCCACCAACCCACACATCCCACGCCCATCCACATCCTACCCCACACATCCTCTCCCCACCCACACCTCAAACCACCCATCCCCTAGCCACATCTCCATCGACAACATATTTCCCCACCCACACACACAATCCCCCACCAACCCACACATCGCACATCCACTCACACATCCTCAAACCATACACACACATCCCCACCAACTGACATGTCCCTACCCCCCCCCCCCACACACACACACATCTCCCTAACCACCCATACATCCCCAATCCACTCACACACACCCCACCACCCACACATACAACTTCCACCCACCCACACATGCCTTAACCTAATCCCCCACCACACAATCCCCCACCCGCACATCACATACACCCCCTACCACGCACTATTCCCAACCCACGCACCACACACACACATATCCCTCACCAACACATCCCCACTTACACACCACACACATATCCCCCACCAAGATACCACACAATATTCCCACCCACACCCACACAGATACCCTTACCCATCCACCCCACATACCCCCACTCACACACCACAAAATCCCCCACCCACACATACATACCTCACCCACACAATATCACCAACCAACACACCACACACCTCTCCCCACCCACACACGCATTCCCTACCCGTCCACCAACACACACTCACTCACGCATACATCCTCCACTACGCACCCACACACCCCCACCCACCCACTCCCAACCAAACATCTCTCGATCACAATACCCCTACCCCCACACACATCCTCCACCCACTCACACATCCCACCCCGACACATACAACTCCCTCACCCACCTACACATCCCTAAGCCACTCACACACCCCCACCCACACATTCCCCATCCACATACACACATCTCCCACCCACACTCCCCCACATACTTCCCCCAACCACCACAATCCCCTGCTCACCCACACATATACCCCACCCATACGCACATTCCCCACACCCATCACACACATCCCCCACACCACACACTATCCTCCACCCATACCACCACAAACATACCCTCCACCCACACATCATTCACACATCCCCCACCAACACACCGCACACATATCTCAAACCCACACACCATACACTTCTCCCCACCCGCCCTTCCATCCCAAATCCACCCAACACAATCCCCTACCCACACAACCCCGCCTCCCACACATACTTCCTCAAACCATCCACACATCTCCACCCACATAAACACACATCCCCTGCATCCGTCCCATACACATATCCTCCACCCATACACACATCCCCCACACCCATTCCAACACCCCTACTTTCACCCCCACACATCCATCCACACATCCCACCAACACCCACAAATACCACTACCCACCAAAACCCACACACCCCAACCCATCCAAATGCATACCCCCACCCACACACCCCCACCCACACATATCCCCACACTCACACACATCCTCCACATACACTCACACTTCCTCACATCTAGACACATACAAAATGTCTCACGTTAATATTGAAACTAGTATGAACAAACTCCCACACTTTACTCACACACATACACTGACACTTGTCATGAGCAGTCTCATAAAAATGTTAAACATGGAGAAAAATGTGTACATAAAATGTATGTGACGTAAAAATAGTGATGCTCTCTCTCTCTCTCTCTCTCTCTCTCTCTCTCTCTCTCTCTCTCTCTCTCTCTCTCTCTCTCTCTCTCTCTCTCTCTCTCTCTTTCTCTCTCTCTCTCTCTCACTTTCACTTTCCTGTTCACTCATTCACTCTCCCGCTCACTCATTCACTCTCCCGCTCACTCATTCACTCTCACGCTCACTCGTTCTGTCTCTTATTCACACTCACTGACTCACTCACTCAAACTACAGTAATGAACATGAGTTTATATTATGCATGATAATATCAAATGGTATTTAACTGATAATATGACAGATGAGAATACACAAACATATGGATTCGCGTGTTACATAACATGCGTGTTACATGACATGCATCTGCTCAGCTCTCTCTATCTCTCTCTCTCTCTCTCTCTCTCTCTCTCTCTCTCTCTGTATTCTTTCATATACACACACTCACACGCATGCGCGCGCTCACACACACACACACACTAACACATCAACTCTCCCACTGTCTCACTCTCTAACACACAATCCTTCACACACACACACTCACTCTCTCAATCACACTCTCTCACACATACACATGAACGCATGCACATGAACGCATGCACGCACGCATACACTCCCTCACTCACTCTCACACATACACGTACGAATGCATGCACTGACACATTCCCCCACCATTTCTCGCTCAATCACTCTCTCCACACACACGCATGCACGTGCGCACACACGCATTCACTCTCTCCCTCTCACTGACACCCACTTTCTCTCTCTCTCTCTCTCTCTCTCTCTCTCTCTCTCTCTCTCTCTCTCTCTCTCTCTCTCTCTCTCTCTCTCTCTCTCTCTCTCGCTCCCACACGCACACACATATATAGTGAACAATTATAGTTAAACAATTATAATGAACAATTATACTGAACAATTATACCAGTAAATGAATTATGGTGGCATATAGTCGGTATGGATTAAGTATTGAAAGAGTTTTCGGTTAAATGTGTAGGGACTCATTGGAGTTTTCAGATCTGGAGGCAGATCATTCCATAAGTGAGCACCAGAATAGGCGAAACATGTTTTGTATAGGTCCAATCTAGGCTTTGAGACATGTAACAAATTTAGGCGCTTGCTGTTCATTGCATTAGATTGAATCAGCGGCAGAAGATACTCTGGGGTATTTTGAGATATAATTTTATTCACTAATTTGGCTTTGTTGAAAAGGAAGCGCTTTTGTAGTGGTAGAAGTCTTAGATGACTGTACAAATTATTACTTTCAACGTGCTTTATGTCAGAAACCAGACGAATAGCGCGGTTTTGTAGAGAACATAGTCGTTTTAAATTAGATTTAGGGCAACCATCCCAAACTGTGGAACAGTAATCGAGATGTGATTGGATATAGCATGTATAGAATATTTTTCGTGTGCTTTCGTCCAGGAAGTGCTGAATTTTAGCAAGTTGGTAAACTTTTGTGCTATTTTCTTGGTAAGAGCGTGAACATGAGAGCTCCAGTTCAAATGGCTGTCTATTAAAAGCCCTAGTGTTTTATGTTCAGTCACATTAACTATAGGTAACGTGCCCATGCGGAGTTCGAGCGGTGATCCAGTTATGGCTAGTGTCTGTAGTTTTTGTCTGGTCGTTATTAGCATGGATTTGGTTTTGTCGATGTTAATTTGCATGCGGTTTTCATTGCTCCATCTTGAGTTACATAACGTACAACGTCTAGGAGATGGCCCAATCGACATAGTAATGAACTATTTGACTGCCGGTTCTCGGTGGACCGTAATGATGTAAACCCTTCTTCACTAAAGCGATTGAGTTGCAGTGGATTCAAAATTTGCTGAACATCATTCAATTGCAAGTTCCTTCGACCTTGGATGAGATTCGATAAATGGCCAGTTCAAATTAATCGCCAATCTGGAAAAATTTGCTGATTTGAGATAACTTGATCGGTCTCAAAAATTTTACTGACCTGGGGTAACGGCTGAACTTGAATGACCTCCAAAATTTTAACTGGCCTGAGGTAACGGTTTAACTTGAGTGACCTCAAAATTTTTTACTGGCCTGAGGTAATGTTTGAACTTGAGTGGGGTTCAGCGTTATCGTGGCTTTCCTGTCCGATTAGACCTGATTATCCGGCTGCAGGTAGACAATTCTCACAGTAACGCCCCAGGTTTGTAATATCGATGATGGTATTCACCAGCGGCATCCAAGAGTGACGACGTGAAGCAGCAGTAAGCGACTCCGATTGGCTTCGAGTTCAGCAAAAATCACTGTACGTCAAGTATCAGGCCACTGTGTAACAATCAATGACTTAGGCATGGCCACAGAAATCGGTACCTTAGTTAGGCAGTACTGAGCAGCTTCTTGACCTTCACAGAGGACTATATTTCGACAATTCAGCAGCCCGAGAAATCACAACAACTGCCCCTAGCCGGGCTTTCAGTTGCTGTGTCTCTCAAATATAATCAACAAAAAACAGCATCCATTTTCCAGACGCGGTCAATAGAAGTCTTCGCTTGTGCCAAGATGATTCCCGCGGCGACCCATAAGTTGGAAATCCTGGGGTCTACGGCAACAAAATAGATTCCTATAACAGTGCTATAGAACACCAAGGCCGCTGTATATAGTTGATGGTGTGTGTCTATTAACAACAAAGTCCATTTTGACGATATATCTGAGTTTATTTGGCCATCAATTTGTAAAATACCGTACAGATGAAAATCTACGACTTGTTCTTCTAGGCGGCTGATGGAAGATTGTTTACGTCCATGCGTGAGCAACCCTAGATCCCTAACTACCGGTGCTCACGCGTGTACAAACCTATTTCCCCTTGTTTTTGCACACCATCTATTAACTCATTAATTCCCCTAACAGAGATAGTGCTCTGTTACAAGGACGCCTCGTGTTATTACGAAAATATTATCGGCAGCTCATCCAGCTCAGAAGAATTACCCGGTCAAGGTGTTAATCGAGCTGGTCTCTGTGCCAATGTTTTTCAACCTTTCTGCTGGAGCAGATACTTACCCATGTATTTACGTTGCTCAAGGAACTATGCGCGATGATCCATGTGTTTATCCTACTTTATGTAATAAACCAGATGAGTAGAAATGTTGCATTTAGTCGATTTCGGTCTGTTTCTGCAGAACCCCGGGTTCGAATCCTCGGTAAGGGTTCGTATCCTCGGTAAGGTGTGGGATTATTTTATGTCGAGGTCTGAAAGAAAATCTTAGCCTGCACAGTTCGTAGCGACTGCACTAGCCAGGCGGCCATAATTCCTCAGGCTCAAAGATCACCCTGCCATACAGCGCAACGTCCAATTTCCAAAACAAAAATTCCAAATTCGGCCTCGTTCAACCTGCCTCTTCAGCTGTGGTTATTGTTGAGGTCCGTGGCTTTTGTGGGTTAATTCACCCTAATTCTTGGTTTTGTGAGTCCTATCTCGAAATGATTATGTTGGTTTGTGTCTGTGTCGTCAGTTGGGGGAGGGGGGGGGGGATCGTTCGGAGGCTATCCTTTGTTCTTGTCTGCTCTTGTGAATCTCTGTGTTGGTGCAGGCTTCTGGCTCGTCTCGGTACAGTCCTTATAACAGTCCTTATACAGTCCTTACGCAACGTAATATATTGGAAGTATATAACAGTTTAGACAGACAGTCGGCAGAATCCCTGGTTGCCACTCGCAGATCCCAGGTTGAGAAACTCTGCTCTAGGCTGTTTATTTAGGCCTGTCCTATTTATATAGTTTGCAAACCTTATATGAGAGATATTATATTACCAAAGGTATCTATACACTTTATATGTACCTTTGGCGATCCGTAGCTTTACCAGTGACCTCTCTGCTTTTCTTGTGTTTAAATAGGATTTTAATTATGTTTCTAATTCAATGTCTTTTTCATTTTCATATCCCGTGTACTTCACCCTTCATTATAGCTATTAAGAAGAAATAAAAGTGGACGCCAAGTGTTCGCATTTTCAATGAAGAATGGGGAGTAAAGTACTTCTTTGTTGAAACAAAGGACCAGAAAATCAGGTGCGTAATAAGCAGCGAAAGTGTGGCCGTTTCGGTGTCACTACGAAACAACACATTTATCAACATAGTCAAAGTTTTCTGGAAAGTTACGCTCTGAGAAATATAAGTCCTTGTATAAATATAAGTTGGTTTAGAAACATAAAGAGAAAGTTTGCTGAAAATGAATCTGTCACTCGTACAGGTTACAAAATAGTGCATAAGATGACAGAACGAGGAAAACCGTTACTGACGGCAACTTCATCAAAGAGTGTATGATGGAAGCAGTAAATGACTTGTGTCCAGAGCAAGCCGATTTGTTTGGAACTAACAGCCTTTCGGCAAGATCAGTTGTGTGAAGAACAGAAGAACTTGGAGAGAACATAGTGCTACAGATAGGTGAGAAACTAGGAACTTGATGTGGTATTCTATTACGCTGGATGAGTCTACTGATCTCTCGAGTACGTCACAACTTCTCGTATTCATTGTGGTGTCAATTTGGACTTTCAGATAACGGAAGAGTTGGCATCCTTTTGCAATATGCATGGAACAACAACTGGAAAAGACATTTTCATGCAAGTGCAAACAGATTTACAAGACTGTAACCTTCAGTGGAATCAGCTTTGAGGTGTTACAGTTGATGGAGGAAACACTTGGCTGGAGTGAGGAAGGGTCTGATGGGGCAGATCAGGACTCAATTGGAAGATTTGCAAATTCCGGGCGCACCGTTCATACACTGCATAATACACCAGCAAGCACGCTGTGGGAAAGACTTAGATATTTCTTGTGTACTGAAACCAGTCGTTTCTGCTGTGAACTTCATTCGGGGACAAGCACCCAATCAACGTCAGATCCAGGCTTTTCTTGAAGAAATTGATTCTGAATTATGTGGCTTGTCTTATCACATATTAGATCACTGAGGTGGCTCAGCTGCGGTAAGGTCCTGTTTCGGTTTACAAGCTCCGAAACGAAACAGATGTTTTCTCTACTGAAAAATATAAGCTGATGCACAGCTGTCAGATCCTATATGGCTGTCAAAGTAGTCATGTTTGGTCAACATTACATCCCACATGAATGAACTGAATTTGAAACTTCAGAGAAAGAATAACCTCTCCTGTAGCCTTTACAGAATCATCAAAGAATTTTGGAGAAAGTTGTCATTGTTTGAAGCACAACTGGAAGGAAAAATCTTTTCTCATTTTTACTGTTTCAAACCGTTATGCGCTACAATCACCGAATGTCAACCTCGATTTTGCAACAACAACCAAAAAAAAAAAAAAATATTCGTGACTTGAAGAAGCATTTTTGGAGAGATTTTCATATGTTGTCAGAATTTAGAGTGACATTCTTATGTTCCAGAATCCGTTTGATTGTAGCCTTGATGATGTGCCAGTTAAACCACAGTCGGATTTCAGTGATTTGCAAGCAAATAACTGTTAAAAGAGAAGCACGGAGAAGAAAACGTGTTGAATTTTACAGCTGCTTACCTGAAGAAATTTGCCGCTGGTATGGCATCAGTGTTCTGCAAAATATATGCTACTGAATGAATGAATGAATGAATGAATGAATGAATGAATGAATGAATGAATGAATGAATGAATTAATTAATTAATTAATTAATGGCATCAGTATTTGGAACAACTTATGTCTGTGAGCAAACATTTTCAAAAATGAAGTATGTAAAGTCGAACGAGATTGACTGATGAACATTTTGAACGCAATTCTCTTGATTGGTTGCAGTAATTCCAAACCAAACACTGATTATATCTTGAAAGCCAAATATCAGTTTCACAAATCTCATTAACCATTCTTTGCTACTTAGTTTGTGATATTGGAATATGTGCACACTAGGTCTGATGTAACTATCTTTTTGCCAACGTCGCCTTCTTTGATAACTTTTTAAGTAAATAAATATGTTGGTTGTCTTTGTTATTTTGTGCATTGCACGCCAATCACCCATGATTAACTCAGTTTTTCGTCTTTTTTCCCCGGAGCTTTCGTTTTTGGCTTGCAAGTATTGTTAAAGTTAGTTGCATATCCTTTACGGGACGTTTGCAGTCAACACCAGCATTTGTTGCTGTTGTTGATGTCTTAGCACGTTTACGTTCAGTAGCTTCTGAACGACCGGCACCAATATCAAAGCGTAAAAAACCAGCGAAAACGCAGTCTGTTGCCAAATCGTGCGCAGCTGTGTTTTCGAACGTGGGTATACGGGATTACGAGCCGCGCCCGTAAGACCTTCGCCACGCAGACGGCGCAAGTATTGTAAAGAATGAGAATCCGGCCCGCGCTCGTCATTTTGTCAGTTATCCGGCCCGCCGTGAAAAAAGATTGGTGAACCCTGCCTTAGAGTATCTGCCACGACTTCGTAGGTCTACTTTTCGCTTCGTGGAGGATAAATGACAAGTTTGCAGAGTATTCACTTTTTGTCCAGCTTTAAGGAACTAGGGATGTGGTTACCGATACTGAAATATAGGGGGACGCAGAGGTGTTTCCAAGGCACCAGGGCCGGGTTATATACTGGCCAAGACCTATTGACGCGTCCTCGTCGAGCGTCCTGGGCAACAGGTCCCTTCGGGGTCCTGGCTAAGGTCAGTAGGATCGCCGATTCCTCCGAAGTCGGAGAGTATCTGCCTGTACGGCGAGGAACCACCAGTCTGCACACCGATAAGCCAGACATGGGACAACGGATACTCACGCAAACCTCAGGTCCTGTATGATATCACACTGATGTTGGACAACAGGATGCCTTCATCCGACATACAGGACTTTGCGTTGGAGCTCAAGCCAACGAACACAAGCAAGCAAGCAAATATAGGAAACTGCAGGCATTTCTGTAAAAGTGTCTCTTCATCGTTGTATTTTTCAAAATGCTTTTTTTTTTTTTCTTCATAAAAAGAAACACCCGAAAAGGGAATAAATCATTGAATATAACTCTGCCAGTCTGTAAAGCAGTTACTTCCCTTCTTCAAAGTCAGCCACTTGTTTTCTAAACACAAAAGGAGACTCCGCGGTGAAGTTGTTACACCACTTCCCCACTTGTCAGGCTGCCGTATCGCCTGGTGCTTGTCTTAGTCACTTTAAGTGATGCGTAGTGAACAGTGCACTGTTAAAAACACTTTGTCTGCCTGAAGTCAAAATCTAATGCATCGCTTGTTATGGAAGTCCCAGCCCAATGCAACGACCGAAACAGGTACCTTCTGAAACCGATGCGAACACTGAACAGATGCACAGCTGTAGACATTTAGGTGATGCACAGCTATAGACATTTAGTTGGTGCACAGCTGTGGATATTTAGGCGATGCATAGCTGTGGGCATTTAGGTGGTGAACATCTGTAGACATTTAGGTTCGGATCTACTCTGTTTTTTTTTCTGTACACTGATGCTCTGAATGTACCATCCTCTCTACTTCTGATTAGTGCGTATGAGACAGTAT